>JAJOHG010000090.1:0-110246 GCA_021029095.1 Phellopilus nigrolimitatus
TCAGCCGGGAAAGAGCAGACTTGTGCATATTGAAGTTGAAAGCAAGTCGATTATTACATATGTACGTACTGTATAATTCTATGCCACGTACGTGCTCGGTTCCCACCCACGCTGATGACGTGGTCGCGGACACAGGCTCAGCCGCTCATAGCTAGTGCTGCCGGGAGGCAAGGTAACCTTAAGGCAAGGTTTACCTTACCTTTAGCACTAACCAAATCGGGCACCTTGAGGTACCTTGAGGTCGCCTTAAGGTCACCTTAAGGTGAAGTACCGTTGTCACGATCTCAGCCAGAAAGAAATCGGCAATCATTTATGTACTGAAACTTAGTGTAAACCAGTACCCGTCGGGTACATAGCACGGTGATCTTTCTGTGACGCTTCGTGACTAGAATTCTCATTATGACAAATGATTTCCTAACGTGGTAATCACCTTAAAGGTACCTCAAGGCGAGGTTGTCAAGGTGGACGACCTTGACGACCTTGAGGTGATCGAGGGTGCTGACTAATCAAGGTGGAGGTCACCTCGACCTTGCCTCCCGGCAGCACTACTCATAGCAGCGGCGTACATCGCTTGCTGATGCCGCGAAGGTCGGTACTAGTACTAATGTTCCCACTTTTAATCTCTCATATCTAACGCCACAATTTGTAGTGTCCAAACTGAAAATATCCGTGCACCTGGCAACAGAGATGCCGAGAGTCAGGGAAATCGCAAATGTCATCGCACTCTTGGGTAATCTTGCGGGGACATGCTATGCCTCGCAAGCGGTCTTGAGCCCTCTGTACGGAAAGACGTTCGGACCCATATACTTCTACTTTGGCACATTTGTGTCATTTTTGTTTTGTTCGTCTATTTTTCCCGATGCTACAAGGCAACAACGAAGGGCGCTCGAGATTGTGTCTCTCGTGCAGGTCGCGACAGCGGTCTGTGCCAGATTCCTAGGGGCGTTCACAGCCTTACATATTGAAAATCCTATGCTTGCTGCTTTAGCTGTGCATTCACTACTGAGTTTCCCGATGATTGGTTTAGAAGGAGCAGTGTGGCTGCAATGGACTGTGCGTATGGACTCCATCTTTCATCAGTTATGAAATCTGAAGGCATCAATCAGAAGAAATTTATGGACCAAGAATCGACGAAAATCGGACAGATAATCATAGGAATATTCACTTGCGTCGCTTTGGCCTCCATCATGAACTTCGCCGAACCGTTTCTCGGGAACATCATACTTGAGTTTACGAACTTCTCGCCAAACGCGACTGTCTGTATTATTGTTGCTTTTTGTATCCTGAATATCTGACGGATGATAGTGACATCGGTTTTTAGTTTATCTGCTTGGCAATGACAACATACACACTCTCAAACGTCTTCAATCCCGAACTCGCCGTGTCTAAAACCCGGTACCTAAGCAGCATGATCACTGTAATCTCGCTGTTTGTGGTTATGCTGGCTATCACCGTCCCGCCTTACACGCCTGGCAGCATTACCATCCTATACCAGCGCTATACGCCGCTTGGATTGGTACAGGTCGCAGACAGCCATTTCAGTGCATCTGCAACCAGGTATCTGCGACTGGACGCGTCTATGCTAGGTGTCGCCAAGTTATCATCAGACGGAGTTCTCGGAGATACTATCGGTGAATCCAACGCTCTACAGGATGCTGCGAGGTTGGTTCAAAGCACAAAGGGCAAACGGGCATTAATCATGTAGGTCTTGCTTGATTTTCATGTTCTATTTACTCTCTGTCTTCAAGCCCTCGTCTGATTTAATTTCAATATCTGTCTCAGTGGCGTCCGAACTGGTGCTTCGACAAAGTCGCTGATTTCTCATTCCTACAATACGACCGTCGTCGATGAAAATCGATCGGTATACGATGTAGCGCAAACCTATTTCGGGCTCCCTGACCCGAACACTGTTTTCATCGAGGATCCTGCATTTTGGATACAGCGTTATGCTGCACGAATGTCCAGCAGCGATAGTGTCAAATTTGATGTAATCGTGCACGATGTATTTGAAGGAGGCGAGTTACCGGCGAAGCTCTTCACAATGGAGTTCTGGACCGCGGCAAAAGACCTCTTGGATAGTGGAGGCGTCATCTCAGTGGTGAGTTCGTATATTGCTATTATATTTGGCCAATGCGATTCTCTTCTCATGCTGTTAGACTTATTCTCGAATTTATCACACAGAGATACGTGGGAAACTCAAACTCGGTCACACTCAAGTCAACTTTGAACATGCTTCAAAAAATCTTCACGACATGCAGGGCCTACCGTTCTGGCTCGCACGACCAGAAATCGTCGTTGGAGATCACAGAACTGGTCAGTCTATTCTAGTTTAGAAGTAAATCGCTTACAACGTCCTTCTAACCTTCTTTTCCTCGATCGACTTGACGCGGTGCCTCTACCTGCTTCCTGTTTTTTGTATCTACTCAGGTTATATTATGCACTCCTTCTGATTCGCTCACATTTCGCAGACCTATTGAGGCGGATTTCGCTTTCGCCTCGTCAGCTCAGCACAAGGACGTACTGACAGCTCTAGACAAGTACGAAATGGACATCAGCGCAGTTCTGGGAAAAACGTCGCCAGAGCGCTTCCTGTTGCGAGAGGCAGACCCCGTGATGAGTCGTTGGGGGCGGGAAAGCATCAGTGTGTATTGGAAATGTGAGTCAAGGACGAGATCTTTGAACTTCTATTAAGTAATGTTGTGAGAGCTGAGTGTCTTTTGTAGTGATGAGGCAGCAATTTCCGCCGACTGTCTGGAGCAGCTACTAAATCAATCTCGGTATTCCCGCATGACAAGTGATTTACCATTTTGTCTAATTAGTGGTAAGTATAGGATTTGACGGAGCGGGGACATCGTTTGAACTCTCTTCTACATATACTGCATATTACAAGATGCACCCAGATCATGGCCCGTTACCGAGCTCTATTAAATATACGATGGGAGTGATCTTTCTTATCTTATGTGCTACCGCCAGAAGATCATATGCGGAAAATACTGTTTATTTCTTAAGCTTGAAAAGCTTCCAAATGAACATAACGTCGTCCTCGGAGGTAGAAAATCACCAGAATTCAGCACAAGCAATCAGGGGCGACCAGAACTGCTTGAAATATCGTGGAATGTCGTCACGCATATCTCAAGTTGATACGGACCACTTAGCAGATAACAGGAAGAAGGAGTGTGGCATAGGGATCAATATATAAGAAATTCCTTGATCAAGATGTTATTTCAATTTACGGGTAGGTAACAAAGACATGCATGTGTTTGTACGAGATCTTTCTGAAAGCTTAGTTGACTTTGACATTACATTTCCTTCTTTAAACTTTCGAGCACCGCCGAATTGCTTCTCAAAACAATATCGTTTCTGGCAAGCTCATTGGGAGTTCCAGACGCTATTAAGAAGATGCTTTATTCAGCATAATCCATATTAGAAGGTTCACGGAATCGTACTCACGGATGTCTGCAAGCACATTCTTGCTACTTAACACTTGAAGCATAATTCTTATCGACGCGGGGAGAAGAGGGCCGAAAACACCAATCAAGTACGCGATGAGGCCCGCGACGTGAGGTGTCGCCTAAACATTACACAAACGTATCATCAACTCGAAGTGATTGTCCTCTTTCGTTTTTCATTAATTGCTTACCATGGACGTGCCGCTCAAGAATCCCGTCGCAGATTGACTGCCAATCCACGTGCTGAGAATTCTCTCTCCAGGCGCGAAAATGTTGACACTGCTACCAAAGTTCGAAAAAGAAGCACGCCTGTCTGCGATGGTGGACGCGCCGACTGTGATGACTGCTGGCGCGCGCGCAGGGCTCACGTTAACAGCATCAATGTTATCGTTCATTGCGGCGACGGTGACATGGATGTTTAAGTTTACAAGCTGATAAATCTTTTAGAATAGAGTCTATCAGTAGAGATTTTACGGGCAACCCACAGACGTGACACCGTCGTCGAGAGCTTGACTAGGACCGCCACCAAGACTCAAGGACGCAATCGAGGGCCGACCAGGATTTCCTGATGCTTGATTGACGACGTAGTTCAGGCCAGACAAGCTGGGTAAAAGTACCAATAGTTAGTGTCCATCATAACAAGGTGATCACTGGAGAACTCACATATCGGACACCGGTCCCCTTCTGATGTATTCGAAGAAAAGAAGCGAGAAGGGTCATTGATTAGTGTCTCCCGTATACAAGATGAGCCGCGTACCCGTCATCTCCCAGCACCTTGACTGCAATCAAATTTGCGGCCTTGGCGACACCGAACCATAAGCCGGCAGCAATACCGCTGATATATATCCTATTAGCACAGAATAATTTTGTCAGAGATGAGCAAGGGATTTACGCGACGTGAGTGCCATGGCCGTTGCCGTCGGCATCCTGCGTCATATCATGAGCACGAGCAAGAGAGCAGCACAACTGTGAGATAAACATACAGCGTGACCACCAAAGGTAGCTCCCCAGCGGGCACGGCGACCAAAATCAATCTATAAACTGAGTTAATGAAACGCCTAGCCATTGCACACTCGCTGCTCACGTTGGCAGTATAAATGCATTCGAAGATAGATGTGAGTTATTCAATTTCTTGTGCTTTCGGAGATACGACCGGCTCACCAGTGTCTAAACAAGATGCAGAGAGTAAGACACGGTTTAAAGAGTATAAAACAATCAACTAACCGAGAATGTAGATATCGACACCATTTCCTGCCGAGGAGTCATACCGGTACGAGAAGGTCAAAGCGTCAGGGTTCTGGTTAGTCAGCCGTCCTTCATGGCTGAGGCGAGAGAGGCCCCAAGGAGCATCGGTCCTGGGAAAGAAAGAAGTTCATAAGGTATTGAGATCTAAAGGAATGAAGCTTGCTGAGTGACGGTGCTTTCAGCAGTCATGATGCCGTCTTCGTGGATGGACTCGACGTCAGTGTTCGCTCGAAGCACGTCGATTGTATCTGCATCAAATTTTCCTAGGTTTCAAGCCAGTTAAAGCCAGGAAAAATATTTCGCTCTTGACGAGAACAAGCTCACCTGCAAAGCCATGAAAGAAGATGCTGTTCCATGAACCGTGCGTGATTTCGACGCCAGAGCGACGAGTATTGAGCCAGCGAAGGGTTGCGTCCTTGTCGACGCCATCCTTGAGCTTCACGATGAAGCTCCCTTCGACCTTTGGACCCGAGTATGTCTGCACAGATAGCATTTCGACGACTATATTGATGCGGGAAAGGTAGGACTCGTGGATATCTCAAAAGTTGTCTGGGAGATCTTTACGAGGTTGTTGCGCTTCATTTTATACCTCTGAGAGTGAGACCCAAGGGACTCCGAGTCCAGCTTCACAGATTGTCGGCTAGTAAAATACATGGAATGGAAGACTTAGAAAGAGTACACGACGAAAGTGCTTGAAACATAAGCACCCCTCATTCCGTACGAGCCGCAGATGTTCAGAGTTCTAAAGAAAGTGAGATAGCGCTTAGCATTAACTTCCCTCAGCTAGGCTCTCTCTTGATTTCATTATGCTCGTCGAATGGAGGAAGTTTGGAAGAGTGGCCGTACTTACGAATGCAAGAACCGAGGACTTTGGAGTTCCAGCTTCGCGGAATGTCAGATGGTAAAGTTCGCTACAAGGCGAGGGAAAGCACTGAAAGAGCATATGAGGGAAGCGTATGGAACACAAGCGCCACTGTCCCCTTGCGCGCCGCAAACATAAACTTGTCCGAAAAGAGGCAGCGCCCTCCGAATTAAATTTGGAGAGGCTAAGGCACTCGTGCAACGGGTTCATCGCAGGATTCGGTCCTAAAGTCGTCCATTTTTGTGGTGCTCGGAGAGCCAAGCTCGCGCACAACGGCAAGGACACAGTCATCGTGGCCACAACGATGCATCAGTGCAATGCGGGATAGTGGAAGATAATCTGAAATCGCTCAGGCTCCTTGGTGTACCTCGAGGCTCTACTTCGATCTTCCATGGGTGTGGAATGTGTGCAGGCAAGTGACGCGCCTCTTTTTTTTTATAACAATGTAACATTCGCGGTAGAACTGATAGGAGGAAGTGGGTTGAGCTAATACCGAGGTGCTTTAGAGGCACGATACGTTCGAGGGTTGTCGAGGCGGAAACACGAGAACCCGAGACTGGCACTTCCAGTTGCCTACTAGTAGTCGCCGCAAATTTGGACATCCTTCAAATTGCTGAAGATAGACGTGGGATGAGGGACGATAAAACCGCCAAGAACTTGGGAATGCCATCATGCCCTCACACAGTGAGAAACATCTTCATTCCATAGCTGTTTGCGAAAACGAGCATTTTAAGTCTCGACGGAGCTAGGATTCGGAGCACTTTGAAGATGGCATGGAAGGCGCCGTCAAGACCCGATAACAATGGGGAAAGGGGGCTATTGAGGCTTTACAATGAAGCAGCTCCATCTCTCTTCCTCGGATGAGATTGATGTGCTCGCTGCTCGCCGAGAGTCCAAAATAATCATCCGTCAGTATCGGAAATTCGAATTTGTACTTGGTCTTGAAAAGCAGGATGTACCCATACCCTATATTTTCCAAGCGAATGGAAACGATCTTACGCAGTAGCAGTAAAGGTTGAAAATATAGTCAGAAATCACTTTGGCAGAGTATCGGAAGATGTGACTCCCGCGGCTTGCAACTTCGCAGAAGCCCTCAAACCACGACGAAGCTGATCCACACCTCGCGGATGAGATTGTACGCGAACACCGGCGTCTGAGGAATTCTCTTGCTAGCAACAACTTACCACGCCATTTCCAACCTCTCCGCACCAATCAAACAAGCAGACACTTCGCAACTCCGTCTCACACACTTTTCATGGTCGACGGCTTCTCCCGCCCAAACTCGCCTTCGCGCTCCAGTCTCAAGAATGGACTCGCACCATGCATGTCCTAGACACCACATGCAGACAGGGCGCGACCGCAAGCGGCTGAATCCCGATCCAAGCTTATTTATACGCCTCCCTCCCTTGCAGACACGGCGACATGCAGCACGCTTTCGCAGTGTCAATGGAGTTTAAGGGTTATGACAACCCTGCGCTACAGTGTGGCGTAGCACCGGATGAGCTCGCGGACGTCGCCAAGTGCGTGCGGGGACATGGATGGGAACGCGCAACCTCGGAGTCTCCAGTAATAGGGGAGCTCAAAGTTGAGCATGCGACATTGATTGTTCATGACGCGCCTGCCTAATTAGGTCGGCCTCATGATGTGATCGCTGGTCACGCACCTGTGACCCTACGCCCAGACTATCTAACTAGAGGGGTGCACTGACCCTGTGTACCCCTCTAGTTAGCTATTTTACCACCTAAATCTCCGTACACCACCAACTGAGTCAAATGTTGTTAAGATAAACAGAGGTGTACGCCTTAGAAGTGTCACAAATAGTGTTAAATAATGGATCATGGAAATGTTGACATGGGATTTTTTGGAAAAAACATAATTGAAATGTTTTAATTAAATACAAATATTATGTTTGGGACAAACTGGCTAAAAAAACGGAAAATTTTCTAGTGAATTAAGATTTACATTGCTGTAATTGGGGGATATCATGTAAGGTTTTTTAATACTACAACAAGTGTTAATACAGGGCTTGTGTTGTGTTGTAAGGCCGATGGGTAGCAAGATTGGTATTACATTTTGTACTTATTTATGCAAGACTTGCCCAGATGTTGGTTGAGGATTAGCCGACAAATGTTTTTTAGACATTTTTGGAGACATCCGAGTGATGTATCTGGAGGCTGTCAGGACCGAACCTGCGATCGAAGAACAGAGACGATCGGGAGTCGCTTCGCAGTCGGTTCGACCAGCGAAGGACCAGGGAACGTGGGGAGAGCCCCGATCGGCGAAGGAAACGGAATCACAAGCTGCAGATCGGCAGGGAAGGAGGATGGGCGGCGAGCCCGAGCGCTGAGTAGCCGAAGTTCGGTAGGTTCAAAGTCGGACCAAAGGTTCAGAACCGAACCGAGTCGTTCTACGAGTTCGAGGTTCGTTCGGATCGACGAGAGGTCGCAGGATCGGTCGACACGTAGAGAGAGTGCCGGACGACCCCCGAAGGGAAGGGAGGCCGTCGAGAAACTTCAGAAGCAAGAGAGACTTCAAGAAGAAGACTTCAATAATCAGGCTAAGGTACGAAGTACATGTCCGAGTCGTATATATACAAAAGTCCGTCCTTTCCTTCCTATCACTAGGCGAGTTCGATGAGTCGTAGAAACTCGCCGTTTGACTGCGGAGTGGTGCGTTCTGCACGAGGTGTGGAGTCCGACGTGAACCGATCGGAGTGGCGAGTCGCGTAGGCGAGCCGGGCACGAGGTTCGGCGAACGCGGTCACATCTTCGATTCCCGACACTCTCAGCTGGATCTGAATTCGGCACATGCCTGCGGTGTGTTCTACTCGTGTCCGGGGTATGGGCCGAAGCTGGCACTCGGTTCGTCTCTGATCGCGAGCCCAGATGTCACGTGGTTCGTTCATGGTCAGTCGAGGCCTTCGGACTGGCAACCCGTAGTCTGGAGTTCGGAGCTGAGACAATTGGTCTGGACGAAAGAGGACCAAGCCGAACGAAGAGGGTTCGGGCCGAACAGAGGAGATCCCTGCCGGACGAAGGATGACCAAGCCGAACGAGGAGGGTTCGGGCCGAACGGAAGGGATCCCTGCCGAACGAAGGAGGGCTGAGCCGAACGGAGAGGATTCGGGCCGAAGGAAGGGAATCCCTGCCGGACGGAGGGGAGTGACGAAGGGGATCCAAGCCGCACGAGTCCGGAGGAACGACGGACGAGAGGTTCGAACCTAACCGAGAGGAATCCCGCCGAACGAAGGGGATCCGAGTCGTACGAGTCCGGAGGAACGAGGGACGAGAGGTTCGAACCGAACCGAGAGGAATCCCGCCGAACGAAGGGGATCCGAGTCCCACGAGTCCGGAGGAACGAGGGACGAGAGGTTCGAACCGAACCGAGAGGAATCCCGCCGAACGAAGGGGATCCGAGTCCCACGAGTCCGGAGGAACGAGGGACGAGAGGTTCGAACCGAACCGAGAGGAATCCCGCCGAACGAAGGGGATCCGAGTCCCACGAGTCCGGAGGAACGAGGGACGAGAGGTTCGAACCGAACCGAGAGGAATCCCGCCGAACGAAGGGGATCCGAGTCCCACGAGTCCGGAGGAACGAGGGACGAGAGGTTCGAACCGAACCGAGAGGAATCCCGCCGAACGAAGGGGATCCGAGTCGTACGAGTCCTGAGGAACAATGGACGAGTGGTTCAAACCGAACGGAGAGGCAGACGAAGGGGATTCGAGCCGAAACTGCTGAACGAAGAGGACTCGAGCCGAACGAAGTCCAGAGGAATGAAGGACAAGGGGTTCGGAGGCCGTTCGAGGTGTCCGGAGGTTCGGTTCGTGTCACAGGTTCGGTTAGCCGAGGAACGAGGGTGAACGGATCGTGACAGTACGCCCCCCTTAAAAAGGCTGAGCCCACGAGGCATGTTTTCGGCGGTCTATGCCCTGGAGACGAAAACTGTGTTCGGACACGAAGAGACCTGGAAGAAGAGCGAAATGGAGTCCCCAAACGCTAGTGTGGTAGGAAGGTGGGTGGGAGGGGGAAAGCGAAATGGAAGTTTAAAAGGAAAAAAATCGAACCAGCGATCAGGAAAAGTAAACAAAATGGGGGGGGGATAAAGGAAATTTCGGGTATGAATAAGTCCGGATGAAAAGAAAAAAAAAGTGAAAAGAAATGAGTCCGATCGAGTGGCCAGGTCCGATCGTGAGGTTACGGAGTGCATGGGGGAATAGTAAGGAAAAGGTAATTAGGTGAGGGGTTCGTGGAGGTATTAAAGGGTGAGAGTAGTGTCCGAAAATAGAAGAATGGGTGGTTAGAGTCTATGTGGATAGTCCCAAATGGGCACGAAAGATGATAGAATGGTTCGGGAGAGTCTATTTAGTGAGTTCGTGCGAAGAAGAGAACAAAGAAGAGATGAGGTCCGAAATGAAAAGAGATAGGGTCCAAAATGAAGAAAGGTTAAAGTCCAAAAATGAGGAAAAGTTCGAAATGAAGAAAGTTCGGAAATGGGTATATGGGTATGCGAAGGGGAAGAACGTTCGGAGCGAAAAAGTTGAATATGGGACATACTAATCGGGTGTCTACGAGTTGGATCGGAGATGCTGTCTATGTTCACGAGTTGTGTCGTGGAAGAAGTCTATGAGTGTCGGATTGCGAAGAACAGCGAAGTTCGAGGGGATTTCGGGAGGATCAGTTGATCGGATATCCTGAAAATCAGCCGCTCGGGCGGTTCGGGGGCGAATCCGAAAGCTGTACAGAGGGAGTCTAGAGGGAAAAAATATACAGGTGTCCGGAGTGGACAGTTCTCCTCCCCTTATGGACTGAGGGGATTCGAACGGGAGAGAGGAAAGGATGAGGCGAAAGGAAAAGACGAAAGGAAGAGACGAAAAGGAGACGAAAAGGAGGCGAAAGGAAGAGACGAAAGGATGTACAGGTGTCCGGGGTGGACAGTTCTCCTCCGCCTACGGACTGAGGGGAGTCAAACGGGGAAACAGGACAATTTACAGGTGTCCGGAACGGACGGTTCTCTTCCTCCTACGGACTGAGGGGATTCGAACGGGGGGGTGAGTCTTCTCCACCTACAGACTGAGGGGACAATTTACTCGGACAGGATGTTGTGCCTCGCGAAGGCGACAGGAAATCGAGGATACTCGGATCACTCGGGACAGGATGGTGCCGGGACGGCGGAGTCGTAGTGCTCGTCAGCAAAAGACTTGAGGGTGTATGTACTGGTCGGCGGGACGACCGTTCGCAGGTGCGAAGGGAATATGGACATGGTCAATCGAGGGATTCGACGACCGGATCGAGGAACGGAATGGATATGGACAGATGGGTTCGGAGGGTTTCGAGGGAGCGAGTCGAGCGAGTCCGGGCGTGCACAATCACGAACTGCTATTCCCGAACCACGAAACATGAAAATGGAGTGTGGGGGGAGTGACGGCCTAGTGTAATCACTGGGATTCGGCCGATCGGACAGAGAGGGGAGCAGTTTGGGCAGGGTAGTCGCCCGGGTTCGAGAGGGTCACCCGGGGCCGGTTGTTCGAGCAGGTGCGAAGCCGGAAAGGAGAAGGGGGGTTCGGGAGTGATGCAAATTGAATTGGGTTGAAGTCAGAGAGGATGTAATCCATATTCCCGCCCTAGCACCGAGCCCCGAGAGGTGAATGTATGAGCAGAGGAGTCGGATGGGGGGGGGGGGGGGGGGTTCGAGGAGACATGGGAAATGAAGGGACCAGAGAGGAAAAATAGGAGGGGAGTGGAAAAAAGGTGGATGGGGGAATCGAAAAGTAAGAAGGATAAGGAGAAGGGAAAGAATCAAAAGGGGATGGTGTAGGGTGGGGGGATCGAGGTAAAAAAACGAAACAGAGGGCTTAGCTGTCCCCGAACTTCTGCGAAAACCTCGAAACTGAAGCTAGTGGTGGCTCATTCGTTATCTGGCCCTTCGGGTGACCAAGTTCTTTCGGGGCCGAATCCTGGGGGGTTCGAATCACTGAAGAAGGGAGCGAGGGGGCCCCAGCGGCACGAACAAGTTCGTTCGAGGTCTGGTTGCTCGGCGGGATGGGATTCGGATCAGCCGAACTCGTGGAGGTGAAGTTCCGGGGAGCTCGTTCGGTTGTTCGGATTCGAGGCGGGACCGAAGAGAGTGCGTTCGGGTGGTCCGAACACTGGAGAAGAGGGTGAGGGGGCCCCGAGCAGTGCGAAGGGGATCGTTCGAGATCCAGGGGGGTGCACCCGAATCGGAACGAAGCCGAAATCGGTGTGGCTGTGTATTCCCTCCTCCAGCACCGAGCCCTGAGAGGTGGGGATGTGAACGAAAAGGAAATTTGAAGGAAAAAAAAAATCGAAGGGAAAATAGGAAATTAGAGTAAGAAATCAGGGATGAAGGTTAGAACCGAAAGGGAGAATTAAAAAAAGGACGAAATCGAATAGGGGGGGATCAACAAGAATTGGAATCGGAGAGGGGATATCAAAAAAAAGAAGTCAAGAATGGGGAATTGGCACAGAGACTCGAAAGAAAACGAAATCGAGAGGAAAGCAAAGTTAATAGGGAGTCAAACGGGAGAGTCGGAAGGGAATAAATCGGCAGAACGAATTCGAGGGAAAAGATTAGAAGGAAGTCCGAAAGGAAGATGGGGAGTGCCGCTCTGCACGAAAATTGAACGAAATAGGATAAAGAGGCAGAGCGGGAAGGAATAAATGAAGAATCGGGGAAATGGTCAGAGGAACAGAATATCAGAAAGCTGAACGATAATAGGTGAGTTATTCGGAGAGCATGAAACGGGGGGATCAGAAAAATCTGAGTACAAGGTGATAGTTCGTGGGGCAATATAGAAAGTAAGTGTTCAGAAAGGTGGAATGCGAAATCGAAAAAAAAACCAAGGAACAGAAAAGGATACCGAAACAAAAGGTCTAGGAAGGAAAAGGATACGAAGGTGTGGGGGATCGGGGATCGGAGAAGCGAAGGATAGGAGACATTGGTGTCGGGTTCGAACCAGGGCGTTCGGCGGGAAAAGGAATCAGATTGGCCGAATCGTTTGGGGTCGAAGTTCAGGGTGTACGTTCGGCCGTCCGGAGTAAATGGGAGACCACCGAAGCCGGAAAAGGTTTGAACAGGCGAATGGATTGGGCTGAAGGGTTTTGACGGGGGTCGTACCTCGAGTCGGGATCGAGGGGGCGAGGTTCGACCGTGCCGGGGGGAATAGAACAGGATCGGGAGGGGGAGTCGGGAACGAAGGCAACAACGAACCAACAAGGATGAGGAAAGATCTGCAGCAAGTCTTGTTAGCCTGATTATTCTGTCAGGACCGAACCTGCGATCGAAGAACAGAGACGATCGGGAGTCGCTTCGCAGTCGGTTCGACCAGCGAAGGACCAGGGAACGTGGGGAGAGCCCCGATCGGCGAAGGAAACGGAATCACAAGCTGCAGATCGGCAGGGAAGGAGGATGGGCGGCGAGCCCGAGCGCTGAGTAGCCGAAGTTCGGTAGGTTCAAAGTCGGACCAAAGGTTCAGAACCGAACCGAGTCGTTCTACGAGTTCGAGGTTCGTTCGGATCGACGAGAGGTCGCAGGATCGGTCGACACGTAGAGAGAGTGCCGGACGACCCCCGAAGGGAAGGGAGGCCGTCGAGAAACTTCAGAAGCAAGAGAGACTTCAAGAAGAAGACTTCAATAATCAGGCTAAGGTACGAAGTACATGTCCGAGTCGTATATATACAAAAGTCCGTCCTTTCCTTCCTATCACTAGGCGAGTTCGATGAGTCGTAGAAACTCGCCGTTTGACTGCGGAGTGGTGCGTTCTGCACGAGGTGTGGAGTCCGACGTGAACCGATCGGAGTGGCGAGTCGCGTAGGCGAGCCGGGCACGAGGTTCGGCGAACGCGGTCACATCTTCGATTCCCGACACTCTCAGCTGGATCTGAATTCGGCACATGCCTGCGGTGTGTTCTACTCGTGTCCGGGGTATGGGCCGAAGCTGGCACTCGGTTCGTCTCTGATCGCGAGCCCAGATGTCACGTGGTTCGTTCATGGTCAGTCGAGGCCTTCGGACTGGCAACCCGTAGTCTGGAGTTCGGAGCTGAGACAATTGGTCTGGACGAAAGAGGACCAAGCCGAACGAAGAGGGTTCGGGCCGAACAGAGGAGATCCCTGCCGGACGAAGGATGACCAAGCCGAACGAGGAGGGTTCGGGCCGAACGGAAGGGATCCCTGCCGAACGAAGGAGGGCTGAGCCGAACGGAGAGGATTCGGGCCGAAGGAAGGGAATCCCTGCCGGACGGAGGGGAGTGACGAAGGGGATCCAAGCCGCACGAGTCCGGAGGAACGACGGACGAGAGGTTCGAACCTAACCGAGAGGAATCCCGCCGAACGAAGGGGATCCGAGTCGTACGAGTCCGGAGGAACGACGGACGAGAGGTTCGAACCGAACCGAGAGGGATCCCGCCGAACGAAGGGGATCCGAGTCGTACGAGTCCGGAGGAACGACGGACGAGAGGTTCGAACCGAACCGAGAGGAATCCCGCCGAACGAAGGGGATCCGAGTCCCACGAGTCCTGAGGAACGAGGGACGAGAGGTTCGAACCGAACCGAGAGGAATCCCGCCGAACGAAGGGGATCCGAGTCCCACGAGTCCGGAGGAACGAGGGACGAGAGGTTCGAACCGAACCGAGAGGAATCCCGCCGAACGAAGGGGATCCGAGTCCCACGAGTCCGGAGGAACGAGGGACGAGAGGTTCGAACCGAACCGAGAGGAATCCCGCCGAACGAAGGGGATCCGAGTCCCACGAGTCCGGAGGAACGAGGGACGAGAGGTTCGAACCGAACCGAGAGGAATCCCGCCGAACGAAGGGGATCCGAGTCCCACGAGTCCGGAGGAACGAGGGACGAGAGGTTCGAACCGAACCGAGAGGAATCCCGCCGAACGAAGGGGATCCGAGTCGTACGAGTCCTGAGGAACAATGGACGAGTGGTTCAAACCGAACGGAGAGGCAGACGAAGGGGATTCGAGCCGAAACTGCTGAACGAAGAGGACTCGAGCCGAACGAAGTCCAGAGGAATGAAGGACAAGGGGTTCGGAGGCCGTTCGAGGTGTCCGGAGGTTCGGTTCGTGTCACAGGTTCGGTTAGCCGAGGAACGAGGGTGAACGGATCGTGACAGAGGCGTTCAAACAACTTCAACCAAAAAGTAATCTACATATATAGGAAAACACGTAGTAATTGTTGAGATTATATGCTTATGGCGAGATTTGTTTGATTGTGTATGGCGTAGTCGGAGTTCCAACAATTTTCGTAGTGATAAACAGCATGCGCACTCTCGCGCGTTTACTACGGGTTATACGATATACTTGGATACTTTTTCGTTGTCTTCGCAAGCGCCACAAAGACGAATATCCAACAGTAATTACACAAGGCAGAGGTGCAATGCAGTGTTACAAGTCATGTACATGGTTTCGACCATAAAAATACAGATAACCCGTTAGTCATCAACAAAACTTATGTAATCTCTAAAATCATTGTTTTTTCGTCCGAACTTGTCCTCAACGTCACCATCAAGCTGGGCTACGCGAATGCTAAAGTACGTCGCACACCATGTTTTCTCTCTTGTATACAACACACTCATGGTAGTAAGAGACAGGTCTACAAATGCGAGAGCAAGCCCGCAGCCAGGTTGCTATTGCTTGTACGTATTGCTAGCTTAATTGATGTTTTATATATATAATTGAATAATGACCAAGATTTAAATGCAAGAGCCCAATAGCATGACTATAGATGTCTAAATAATCTTGGTGACTGTGGTCATTAGGTGACAAGTTGTTACATCTTCAGGTCACTTGTAAAAATGTTTTTTAAACATTCGTTGGCTATATTGCATGGGCATCGGCGGCAGTGGCCGACCGACAGTTCCGAAAGCTTCGCAAAACATCCCCGAGGATTGCCATTAAGTATCTGTATTTAATTTACTAAAATTGGCCATGCATTATGCATATATAAATTTATGCATTATCATATAGGGATTTTCTATCCACCAACCTTGTGGAAACCCGGATCTATGCATAATGGGAGGTTATGTACTATGAGAGAGATGCAATATGGGAGGTTTGACTGTACCATTTTTTAGAAACTACATGTACTACCATTTAATGTAACCCACAACGACCTGTTGGGAACGGGAAATGTGAGTCAAGAAGGAAGTCTTACTTTTATTTAGGGACGTTGTGAGGACTGAGGAATATTTTGTTTTACAGTGGTGAGGGCAGCAATTTCCGGTGACTGCCCGGACTAAGTGAATCAATCTCAGTGTCTCCGTTTGACAAAGGACAATTATATTTCACCTTGTCCAACTAGCAGTGCATTCTTTTATTGCTGTCTAGATCCCACCTTTTATCTGCGGGACTGTGCACAGGGATACTGCTTATTGCTAAGTTGTGAAAGGCTTTGGAATGAGCAGTTCGTCGAGAATCCGTATGAATGGTGTGGTATTTCAAGAAGGATCTCATGCACAGCTGCTATAAATTATGCTCATTGCCAATCGTCAATGTACCATAGAATAATCATCGATCAATGCAACGTAATGACGAATGACTACGCACCTCACCATAAACCAACGCATCAATAATAACCCTGATTTCGGAATTAGAAAGTCAGCAAAATCTGACGCAACCAGGGGCGACCAGAAGTGTTTGGAACATCGTGCAAGGCCTTCAAGCATATTTTAAGTCCATGCGGACCACCAAGTAGATAACTGGAAGACGAAGCGCGGTATAGGGATCAATACAAGGAATTCCACAATCGAGATGTTTATTTCAATTTACAGGGTGTCTGACAGTGGTTGAACAATGTCATGCATATGTAATTTCTACAAGAGATCTTTCTGAAAATTTAGTTGACTTCGACATTATATTTCCTTCTTGAACTCGCGATTGCCACCGAAATGCTCTTCAAGCAATGTCGTTTCTGGCAAGCTCATTGGGAGTTCCAGACGCTATTGAAAAGATGATTCTATTCAGCGCAAATATATTAGAAGGTTCACGGAATCATACTCACGGATGTCTGCAAGTGCACCCTTGACACTCAACGCATCGATCTCAGATCTCATCTCCGCGGGGAGAAGAGCGCCTTTAACACTAATCAAGTACGCGATGAGGCCCGCGACGTGAGGTGAAGCCTAAATATTACCAAATGTATCAACAACTCGATCTAGTTTTCCTCTTTTGCTTTTGATTAGTTGCTTACCATGGACGTGCCGCTCGAAGGCAGCGTCGCAGATGTGCTGCCAATCCACGTGCTGATGATATTCTCTCCAGGCGCGAAGATGTTGACGCTGCTACCGAAATTCGAAGAAGCCCAGCGATTGTCCGCGATGTTGGACGCGCCGACCGTGATAACTCCCGGCGCGCGCGCAGGGCTTATGTTAATAGCATCAATGTTTTGATTCCCTGCGGCGACGGTGACATGGATGCCTAAGTTTACGAGCTGATAAACATGTTAATCTTTTAGAGAAGAGTTCATCAAACGAGATTTTGCAGGAAACTCACAGAAGTGACACCGTCGTCGAGAGCTTGATTAGGACTGGCACTTAGACTCAAGTTCGCAATCGAGGGCCGACCAGAACCTAGTGCTGAATTGAAGACGTAGTTCAGGCCAGACAAACTGGGTAAAATTACCCCTCGTTAATGTCTATCGCAATAAGGTCATCACAGGCACTCACGTAGCAGATATCGGACCCGCTCTGTTGTATTCGAAGGAAGAAAGTGGGGAGGGGCATTAAGTGGTCTCTTCTGTATACAAAATGAACCGCGTACCCATTATCTGCTAGCACCTTGACTGCAATCAAGTTTGCGGCCTTAGCGACGCCGAACCTTGTGCCGGCGGCAATACCGCTGATATATATCCTATTAGCCTAGAATAATTTTGCCAGAGATGAACAAGGGACTTACGCGACATGAGTGCCATGGCCGCGGCCGTCGGCATCCTGCGTCAGACCATGAGCACGAGCAATAGAGCAGTATACCTTACATACGTCACCAACAAAAGTAGCTCCCCAGCGGGCACGGCCACCAAAATCAGTCTATATTCTGCGTTAGTGAGCCATCTAGCCATTGCACTGTCGTTACTCACGTGGGCAGTGTAAATGCCTTCAAAAGTAGATGTGAGTTATCTGATCTCTAAAGCTTTCGGAGATAAAATCGGCTCACCAGTGTCTAAACAAGATGCAGAAAGTAAGACACCGTTTTGAGAGTATGAAAACAATCAACTAACCGAGAATGTAGATATCGACACCATATTCTGCCGAGGAGTCATATCGGTACGAGAAGGTCAAAGCTCCAGGGACCTGGTAAGACAGCCGTTCGTCCTGACTGATGCGAGAGAGGCCCCAAGGAGCGTTGGTTCTGGGAAAAAAAAGAAGTTCATAATGTATTAAATTTTAAAGGAGTGAAGCTTACTGAGTAACGGTGCTTTCAATAGTTGCGATGCCGTCTTCGTGGATGGACTCGACGTCAGTGTTCGCTCGAAGCACGTCGATTGTATCTGCATCAAATTTTCCTAGGTTTCAAACCGGTTAAAGCCAGGAAAATATTTCGCTCTTGACGAGAACAAGCTCACCTGCAAAGCCATGAAAGAATGTGCTGTTCCATGAACCGTGCGTGATTTCGACGCCAGAGCGACGAGTATTGAGCCAGCGAAGGGTTGCGTCCTTATCGACGCCAGCCTTGAGCTTCACGATGAAGCTCCCTTCATTCTTCGGACCCGAGTAAGTCTGCACAGTTAACATTTCGACGACTAGATTGATGCGGAGGAGTTGAGGCTCGTTGATCTCTCAAAAATTGTCTGGGAGATCCTTACGAGGTTGTTGCGCTTCATTTTATACCTCTGAGAGCGAGACCCACGGGACTCCGAGTCCAGCTTCACATATTGTCGAATAGTAAGATGCAGTGAATGCAAGATCAAGAAAGTGCACATGAGGAAAGTGCTTGAAACATAAGCACCCCTCATTCCGTACGAACCGCAGATGTTCAGAGTTCTAAAAAAAGTGAGATAGCGCTTAGCATTAACTTCCCTCTTGATTTCATTATGCTCGTCGGATGGAGAAAGTTTAGAGGAGTGGCCGTACTCACGAATGCGAGAACCGAGGACTTTGGAGTTCCAGCTTCGCGGAATGTCAGATGGTAAGTTCGCCACAAGGCGAGGGAAGGCACTGAAAGAGTATATAAGGGAAGTGTATGGAACACAAGCGTCACTGTCCCATTGCGCGCCGCAAACATAAGCTTGTCCGGAACGAGGCGCGCGCCCTCCGAATCAAATTCGGAGAGGCTAAGACACTCGTCGCAGGAGTCGGTCCGAGAGTCGGCCTTTTTTGCGGTGCTCGGAGAGCCAAGCTCGCGCACAATGGCAAAGACACAATCGTCGTGGCCACACCGCTCAGGCTCCTCGGTGTACCTCGAGGCTCTACTTCGATCTTCCATTGGTGTGGAATGTGTGCACGCAGACGACCAGTTGGCCGGCACGCGATGCGCCTCTTTTTTTTATAACAATGTAACATTGCGGCAGAACTGATAGGAAGGAGTGGGTTGAGCTAATACCAAGGTGCTCCAAAGGCACGATACGTTCGAGGCGGAAACACGAGAACCCGAAACTGGCATTTTCAGTTGCCCACTAGTAGTCGCCACAAATTTGGACATCCTTCAAATCGCTGAAGATACACGTAGGGATCCGAACTAATCATCCGTCAGTATCGGAATTCGCATTTGTACTTGGTTTTGAAGAGCAGGATGTATCCATACCCAATGTCTTCCAAGCGAATGGAAACGATTTTGCGCAGTAGCAGTAAAGGCTGAAAATATAATGAAAACCGACTTCGGCAGAGTATCGGAAGACGTGACACCCACACTGCGAGACACTATGTAACATGAAAGGGAGTGTGTGCTTTGATGACAACTTCGCAGAAGCCCTCAAACACCACGCTGATCCACCTCACGGATGAGATCGTGCGCGAACACCGGCGTGTGAGGAATTCTCAACCTAGCGACAACCTTACCACCCCTCCGCACCAACCAAACAAGCAGACACTTCGCAACTCCGTCTCACACTGTTCAAACCGTACTCTTCATCGTCGACGGCTTCTCGGCGCACTTTCGCCCAAGTTCGCCTTCGCGCTCCAGTCTCAAGAATCGCGCCGTACATGTCTTAGACACTATGCAGACAAGGCGCGGCCGCAAAGGGGCTGAATCCCGATCCGAGCTTGGCGTCCTTGCAGGCACGGCGATCTGTAGCACGCCTTCGCAGTGTCAATGGAGGTGAAGGGCTATGACGACCCTGTACTACAGCGCGGCATCGGCGTAGCACCGGGTGAGCTCGAGGACGTCGTCAAGGGCGTGCGGGGGACGTGGACGGGAACGCGCAACCTCGGAGGCTCCAGTAATGATTCGCGCATAGTTCCAGCGTCACGTCGAACGAGATGTAGCAGTTTGCACACAATCGCTTATACTCCCATGTGTTGAGGGCCCTCGGGATAATAGAGTGTCTTTAGAGGTCTTCGCACTTGAATTTCGCCGACTTATGGCGACTACTATTATTAGCTAGGAGGGTAAGCGAAGGAGCCCGCTGGAGCTCATGCAAATCAATAGAAAAAAGTTCTACAGACGGGCCAGTTTAAATATTTGCATGACTTCCGCAGTATCACACCTTTGCTCCATCGCTTGCTCGGCTATTCTAAAGATAGTAGTCGCCATAAGTCAGCGAAATTCAAGTGCGAAGACCTCTAAAAACACTCTAATGCTTGTTATTTACATTTTCTGTGTCTATTGGTTTAAAATCAATCTCATAACTTATTATAATCTGTCTAATTATCCAACAAAAGGAAAGAAAAAAAATGCAGCGCCGAGCTGTCCGGACCGCATTTGAGTTCCGAAATCTGCGTGGCATTGCTAGACCGCGAACAAGGGTCAGCGCCATTTCATGAAGGAAGCCTCTTCCACAATGCTTCCGACAGAAGACGTAACTCTCTGCACCGCATCAGCTCAGCAGGGTTTCTGCAACTCTGCAAAAATCGCGCATCGCGTGAGTTTATGAAAACATTTACAAGCTAAAGCCATGCGTCTTTTACCGTTTTCTTTTCTTTGCAATTATGCTTTCGGGACTCAGTGAAATCGAGGATGGAGAACCCGCCAGCAATGGTTCGAACAACGTTACGCGGTTCAAGGTCCCCGTGGACTATACCCAGACCATGTAATTCCTAGGCTATTTCTAAAACCTTCTCCCTAAAATCATGCATATGGAAAACCCTGAGGTCAGAACGTGGCAATGAACTTAGATCACTCACTTTTCAGTCGGATTTAGGTCTTCCCATTTCCTCAAAGAATCACCCTGCAGCTCCAGTATCAGAACAGAAAGATTGCCACTCTCGAACATCCCAAAGCACTGAGGAGCAATGCGCTTCGACAGCTGCCCGGGCTGAAGACAGGCACGTTCCAGAATTTGGTATATGCCGAACTCATGCCGAAGTCGTTCACGCCTACTCTCGTCTTCGCTCCTCAGAACCTCGACATATTTGACGGCGAATGCCCGTGGAATCGGTGCATCCTGAGCACTGTTCGCCTCCAATTGGCCTTCGTAGACTACACCTGTTGCGCCATGGCCGAGAGGACGAGTGAGCCGCAGATAGATAGGTTCGTCGGTATTGTCCGTCAGCCTGGTCGTGGACGTAGGATTTACTTCTTGAAGAGAGAACCAGTGTGGCTCTGGTGTTTCTAATGGTGCCATGGTGATTCTTAACGCGGCAAGTTCTCCAGGAAAGCTTTCTGACTTGGGTCTTGCATCTTCGGGAATGACATCAAGCTCAACATCTTTCGGGATCTTCGTTGAGGGCACATCGGCTTCATTTACAGCAGCCAGGAGGGCACCAAGAAAAGCGCGGAAAGCTCTGGTCTCGCCCTCGATCGAGAGCATAGGTGAATACGTCAGATAAGGTTGTTCATCAGGAGAGCGAAGACCGCCACGATGAAGACGAAAAATGATCCAGTGATTGTGCGAAGTCAGAAAAAGCCACTCGGTTTTCCATGAAGCCATGACATGTATAAAGCGACCTGTCAGACAAAGTCAACAGTCAATTCCATCACGAGCAAGCGGCAAACCGACGTTCAAAATGACTTTTTCCATCAATGGCCGATCGTTTGATCAATCCAAGATAAATCCGCGCGGTGGTAAAAGTCTTCCGACTTCGCATAGAACTTGATTGGATTTCGCCTCGGCGAGGGCTACCAGCCTCGAGTCTATTTCGAGACCATAATCGACTTTCGAAGCATATCCGTACTCAAACGCTTGTCACCTAGAATGTCATCCAGAGTAGAGCAAAGAGCATCGACCAACTCGACGTCTCGTATAGCCCCTGCAGCTTTCCACTTGGCATCAAGTCGGCCTGCCTCAAACAAACTAGGTTCCGTTAAATTGCAGCTTTGTGTCGAATCAGACATAGGAAAGGGAAAGACAGCGCTCTCCTCGAGTATGTCCCGCAGTCTCTTGCCTTGGTCTGCCTCCGTTGCGTGAGTAGTGGAATGGTATTCCAGAGGGGCAGTTGTCTCGGAACGAACGACCGATTAAGTGTCGGCTGACGAAATTATTACATAACTAAGCCACTCGCCTGAGGATGACTTCCACGCTATGAATTGCCACAATGACTTAGGGCCTGTTCGGCCCCAGGAGTTGCGCAGCCTCCACCACCCAAATTTGCAACCGGTGACTTCCCAGTCACCGGTTGGCCAACCTCAGCCGAAACGAGTGCTCGGTACGACCGTGGTTGTGACGCAACGGCTTCTGTGCGTGATTTTCTAATATAGGCTACTTGTGCATATCAACAAACGGAAAGGCCCGAATTGTTTTTCTATCTAAATTTGCTACTTTGTTTATACACATTGGTTAAAAGCCATGCATGTCTACAGATGTTGTATCATAGATTTTTTAATTGTCGGCTTTTTCTTTTCGCTGAAAATTAGAAACAAATAATAATAATAATAAAAATGCATTTAAGTTGCCTAATATAGGTTATTATATAAGATAAGCGCCTAAATCTAAATAAAGTCCGGCATTTCGGATGACCACTTTTGCATTACAGTATGTGACTTTATGTGACAAACGGGTGCAGCGTTGGCTCAGACTAGTGCGGAAGTCTCCGGCCCTGGGTTGCCCAGCCGGTGACTGCACAACTCCTGGGGCCGAACAGGCCCTTAAAGCGTTGAGACACCGTAGCAAAGTGGTTAATGCGACAGATTTGAATCGTTCTGGGGGTTCGAACCAGAAACCTCATCTGTTCCTCTTCGAGGGCGTAGGTTCGAACCCTGCCGGTGTCGTCTTTTTCTACCTGGGACTTGTTTTGCAGTCTTTAAATTTGTGTTACTTGTGATTTTGTTTTTATGTTTGAGTCTTCAGGTCCTCGTGACAGTACAAGGCTCTCAGTGACTATCTATGTAAGCCAGTAACCAAGATTACCGCATTAAGGTGCCGTCGCGACATGACCGGCCCTAAACCTAGTTCAAATGACAAGACATCTTTGCCCACACTGTCGCCACGCGTTTTGTTTCTGAACCATGATCTCGTCCCCAGCTCCTTCTTCAACAGAGATTTCAATGTTCGACATCGATTCTACGCGTGTAAGCTCAGCCGAAACCTCGCCGCCACCGTCTGATGAAGGGACCGCGAAGGTGGTCGAGGATGGAGACGAGTACGAGGAAAAAGTGAGTGCTGCAAGTGGCTTGGCTGATGGCTATATTAAGCTTTTAAATCACAAGGAGAACGCCGAGATGTCAGAAGAAGTAAGATATCTCGAAGACATGGTGAGTTCAAGAGGTTTTGCGCGAATGCGTAGATATTTGAATTCTCGCCACAGGACGACGACGAACGGTTCGGTCGGCTCCGCTTCCTCCTTGAAAAGTCAAATAGATTCGCACAAATTGTGCACGACCAGATGAAGCTCGCTAGGACTGGCTCCAAGCGGACTGCTGCATCAACTTCCAAGGCTGGACGGGGTGGTGCGAAGCGAAGGCGGGGTGGTGCGCCACCTCCAACGAAGAGACGAAAGGCACGAATCGAAAGCGACGACGAAGCAGACGAGCAATTGGAAGAAAAGAAAGAGGGAGAAACTGAGTTCCAACAGCCGGCACTTGTTACCGGAGGAAAGCTAAAGGGTTATCAGCTCGAGGGAGTCGCATGGATGGTCAGTTTATGGGATAATGGCATTTCCGGGATCCTTGGTATGTTGGATGATTTGAAAATGGAAAAAAGAGCACGCCTAAATTGATTTCTCTCCTATAGCGGACGAGATGGGCCTCGGAAAGGCATGCATTTTTGGATATTGTTGATTCTCTTCTTCTCCTGGCTGACCTCAAGTTTCGCAGACACTTCAGACAATATCCTTTTGCGCTGTCCACCGCGAGCGTTCTGACGCTCCGTTTCTTATCGTATGTCCGCTCAGCGTTTTGCACAATTGGATGGATGAGTTTGCAAAATTTGCTCCTAAGGTATGTTCCGCGTAACGTGAAACGTGCATTCGACTTATCACATTTCACCGAAGATTCCAGTCGTCATGTATCATGGTACACCCGTGGACAGAGCCGAGTTACGCCGAACTGTTATGCGCCCTCTGGACGATGAAGACGAAGAAGCCGGTACCGACACTTCTTCATCTCCACGGAGGCGAAAGCGCAAGGAGCAGAGGAAGCCTCACGTAGTAGTTACCACGTATGAAATGATTGTCAAGGACCGGAAACATTTGGCGGGTCACAAATGGGGCTACATTGTCGTCGACGAAGGCCATCGCCTCAAGAACTTTAATTGCAAGCTAGTGCAAGAGATTAAGAAGTTCACGAGCGCAGGGAGAATGATACTGACGGGCACGCCACTGCATGTGAGTTGTATATGTTCATACTGAAAACACTCGAGACTGATGAGGATTTAGAATAACTTGGCTGAATTATGGTCGCTTCTGAACTTCATTCTTCCTGACATCTTTTCTGACTTGAGCACGTTCCAGCAATGGTAAGATTCTTGTTTGTCTCCTTACCTTCTCGATGCTCGCCTGATGCCTTCTCTGCAGGTTCAATATACCGACGATGCAGACATCGTTCAATTCTGGCCAGACTGCAGAAATTGTATCAACTCTCCACTCTATTCTCAAGCCATTCCTCCTGCGTCGCCTCAAGGTAGACGTGGAGCAATCTCTCCCGCCAAAGAAAGAATATGTATTATACGCTCCTCTAACAGGAGAGCAGAAGGCGGTTTACGAGGCGGTCCTCAATGGTAGCCTTCGGCGCTTCTTGATCGCAGGCAAGCAAGAACCAGGTCTCGATAAAGAAAATGAGGAACGAAGGGCGAAAGAGAAGCATAGGATGTTAACGGAGGGCAGGAAGCTGCGTAAGAGGGGAACAAAGAGAAATTACGATGTCGATGGAGACGATGATGAATACTTCAAGAAACTGAAGACAGGCGAGCTGGAGGAAATAGATGGTATCACACGGCGGAAGACGGACGATCCCGCACTCATCATAGGCAGAGAATATCACTATAAGAACGCCGGTATGAAGAGTTCTCGTTGACTTGTGCTGGCGCTTTTTTTGCTCACGACTGACGATGTCATCTACAGTCAAGCAAGTAAACAACCTTCATCTTCAGAATGCAGTGATGCAACTTCGCAAAGTATGCTCTCACCCATTCTTATTCGACTGGCCCGTAGACCCGATTACTCGCGAACAAGTGATTGACGACGGGCTCGTCGGAGCAAGCGGCAAAATGCTTGTCCTCGACCGTCTTCTGACTGAGCTCTTCAAGCGCGGTCACAAAGTGCTGCTGTTTAGTCAGTTTACGACCATGCTTGATATCATCGAGGTGAGCGTCGTAAACGGGTCTGTCACTGATGCCTTGATTATTAAACCATTTTCAGGCATGGGCAGATGAGTTCAAGGGATGGAAGCTTTGTCGCATTGATGGAAGTTCGAGTCCGATGGAAAGGCGTGAACAAATGAGCTTGTTCCAAAACGGCGGAGACGACCCAGATGCGCCTCGTCTTTTCATCCTCAGTACTCGTGCTGGTGGGCTAGGGATTAATCTCACTGCTGCGGATACTGTAATTTTCTATGATCAGGACTGGGTAGGGGAACTTATGTGTTTTATCCCAATGCTTATAAGACACTTACAACTATACACTACAGAACCCGCAAATGGACATGCAGGCGCAGGATCGCGCTCATCGGATTGGACAGACCAAGCCCGTGCTCATTTTCCGTATTGTAAGCGCACATACGATTGAGAACACGATCATGCAACGCGCCAATGAGAAGCGTAAATTGGAAGCACTTGTCATTGCAAAAGGTGAGTAAATAATTCAAATTAATGACTAATTGACCGACCGTCATTTCTCTTCCAAGGCAAGTTTAAAGCTCCAGGTTCGTTGATTGCGAAAGGCGGACGAGACAAGGATAGCCTTGCAGAGATTGCGGCGTCGCTACTCAAGCTCGAAGGCGAAAAGATCCAGGTCGTGCCAAATACGGAAGCGGGAAAGACAAACGTCATCAGCGACAAGGACCTCAACATCCTGCTCGATCGTAGTCCGGAGGTCTTTGCCGACAGGGTGAAGGGTTGGACATCGGCGGACGCAGATGTTCAAGCTGACTCAGCACCTGACAAGAAAGACGCGCGAAAAGCAGCATTCGCTGTTTATGAGGCGACCGCAGACGAGGGCAATGATGCCTTGGCAAACATGTTAGGGGAGGATGTGGAGTGAACTTTTGCTGGTTGAAGGGGGGAGGGGGGATTGTTATTCTGTTATTATCTTCGTCTCTTGGGCACTTGCGGTATTGTTCGGAGTACTTTGGTACATTACATATGTATTCTTATTTGTTCCGGTGCATACTGTACAACCACTCCCTGTAATATATTATATGTAGACGAGCAATCCTGATTGGCTTCGTTTGAAACTGAACTTCACAAGCGCGAGGCGTACGCCGTGGGAATAAGTTTGACGCGACTTCACCGCCCCTCAAGGCACTTTAGTCATTTAGTCGAATCTCGCCGTCCTTTCAATGTCGTCGTCCATGCCCAAACATGATCAAATCAATAGAACGGTCATCCGTGCACCGTATAACGTCAGGGCAAGTTCTCATTGACCTCCAGACAGCAGTCAAAGAACTCGTCGAGAATAGCCTGGATGCCGGGGCGACAAGTATAGGTATGTCGTTATTTGAAACATTATTTAACGCGAGACTTACGCTCGTAGAGGTCAAGTTCAAAGACTTCGGTCTTAAATCATTCGAAGTCTCTGACAACGGGAGTGGCATAGCCCCAGAAGACTATGATAATGTTGGTAAGTAGCCATGGTTGGACTGCTCTTGCTGTTCTCAGTTATGGATTCTCCAAGCTATGAAGCATTGCACCTCAAAGCTATCGACTTTTGAAGACTTGACGACCGTTCGGACGTTTGGCTTTCGTGGAGAAGCATTGTCATCCCTATGTGCTCTCTCAGAACGCGTGACGATCGCTACTGCTACTACGAAGGAGGCACCTATGGGAACCATTCTGGAGTTCGATAGGATCGGGAAAGTGAAAAGTCGGTCTGGGAAGGTTGCGAGATCCGTATGGAGTTTCTTTCCCTATTTTTGTTCTTGCTAACACACCGACTAGAGAGGGACGACATTATCGGTCGAGGGACTCTTTATACCACTTCCTGTTCGCCGCAAGGAATTCGAGCGAAACTCAAAACGCGAATTCGGAAAGGCACTGAGTCTCCTCAGCGCATATGCACTTGTGCCATGTACGAAGGAGAATAAAGGCGTACGTCTAGCTGTCGTGCATCTTCAAGGGAGCGGGTAGGTTTACTTCGTGATATGTCTATTGTTATTTCTCAAGCACCTTTTCTTTTCTTAGTCGAAAATCTGATCAAATCCGCACAGATGGCAAGCCATCTCTGAGGTCATCCATATCCTCCCTGTGGGGTCCAAAGCAACTCGAATGCCTCGCAGAATTGAACCTTGCTATGGAGGTTGTTCCGGAGAAGATTGTCCTGCGACGACAGGGAAATTTGGACCACGACGGATCGTAAGTGTAATGAAACACAATGGTACCTCTAAAGGTTGATTGAAACCTTTCACTGAAATAGGTCAACAAAAATTCAGGTCCACGGCCTCATATCAAAATTCTCTCCCGGCAACGGACGAACAGGCCCGGACCGGCAATTTTTCTTCATCAACGGGAGACCATGCAGTCCCGCAAAGATTCAGAAGGCGTTTAACGAGGTCTACCGCTCTTTCAATATGAACCAGAGCCCTTTCATCGTAGCCGATTTTATCCTCCCGACGGACTCATGCGACATCAACGTTTCGCCGGACAAGCGCACAATTCTGCTTCACAGCGAGAACGCTCTCGTAGCTGCCTTGAAGGTTGCACTGGAGGAAGCCTTTGCGCCGGCACGCTCGACTTTCGTTGTTCAACCTACACAAACGCAGAAAGGAACGCCCAAGAATATGAGATCAACTGTGCGCACGGAGTCTTCGGATAACAGCACGTCCGCCTTACAGGACACTGTCATCGAAGTTCAGAATGACATGGATGATGTCGAGAATCTTGAGGAAGTTGCTATACCGGGTGTTGGCGAAGAACATGCCAATATAGAGTCGGTTCCACAAGAGCGGTCGGCTTCTGTTCCGCGTCCGCTGTCTGACCTACATAGCGATGAAGAAGGGCGGAAAGTACAATCCATTTCAAAGAGCGATCCTCCGGTTCGCCTTACTGCTTCAGGCACTGCGTCGTCGTCTTGCTCTCATCCCAGCTCGTCGTCCTTACCAGCGCCTCTGGCTGCCGCACCTTCTTCCAGCACACGCCCGCGTTCGCCATCCCCTGTGCCCATTCCAGCCCAGACTCTGGCTCTGTCTCCTAAGAAGCCCGTCGCGCGGCCGGTTCAAATGGTTCTCAGTACAGCTGACGCCGCATGGGCAATGCACCCCACGGCTGAGGAACCCGTGCGGAAGAAGCGCAAGCTGGAACCCGGGAAAAGGGATACTGATTCGAATCCGAGGGCGGCGCTCCGTTCGCAGCTCTCGTCGTTTGCTGCGGCAGGCAGCGAGCGAAATAAAATGCTGAGCGATGAGAACGAGGACGGCGAAAGAGAAGAAATGGAACTAGTGGAAGACGGAAATAGAAGTGAAGAAGATGCCGAAGAGGTTGACGAGTTGGCTGAAGAAGACGAAGAGATGAGGATAGATCCCGACGCGGATGTGAGGGATGGGGACGATCTCTTCGAACAAATTCCCAAGACCCTTCAGAAACCGTCCGGGATAATAAGCGAGTTTGATGCAGGCGTTGAAGAACCTCTGTTCCTTCCCGAGCCCGAAGATTTTGACGTCCCACACCATCCTATCGGCTCCCCGCCAGTCAAGGTAGAAGAAATCGAAATGGGCGTATTGGAGGGTACCGATGATAGCTCAACGCTGAGCACAGAACGCTCAAAGAACATGCGCACCCTTGAGCAGAGCTCCGACAATAGGCCTGGCTCGTCATCTGGCATTTCAAAGGCTACAGGCGCATCGCGGAGCATCGTAAGCGAGGTCGTGCGTACAACAAACGAAAGCAGTGACGTACATGTTCCCTGCAATCTTGATCGCATTGATCTCGCATGGGGATCCCTGCTTGAGAAGCATAATATCTCTGGCTCTTCGAAGAAAGGCGAGCCGAGCTATGTTGACCCTTCTGCAGGCTTATCGAATACATCGGATGAAATCAGTGCCGAGCGGGAGCTCTCTCGTATCATCGACAAAGAAGATTTTTCGTCGATGGAGGTCATAGGGCAGTTCAATTTGGGATTCATCATCGCTCGACGGCGCTTTCAGAAGAACAAAGCCGTTCAATCATTTGACGAAAACTCACAAAGTGTATCCGACGATGCGGAAGATGACGAAGCCCGAAAGATGGCCTTCGGCGCCGACTTAGACGATCTGTTCATCATCGACCAGCATGCCGCAGACGAGAAATACAACTTCGAAACACTGCAGCAAACAACAAAGATCGAGTCTCAAAGGCTGTTCAGGTGAGACCATCCTCTCACTGCGTGAGCGAGACCAGAAGCTGACATATTCCTTCTCTTTTCAAGAGCTCGACCTCTGGAACTGACCGCGGCGGACGAGCTTCTTGCTCTTGAGAATGTTGATGTTTTGCACAGCAATGGATTTGAGATAGAAGTTGATGAAGAGGCTGAGCTCTCTCAAGGTCGCGTGAAGTTAGTCGCGCAGCCGGTCAGTGGGAGTACAGATTTTGACATGAAAGGTACGCAGCGATGTCTTCACATTGAGAAGTGGTCAGAAGCTAAATTCTAATCAGATCTCGAGGAACTTTTGCACCTGATGCAGGACCGACCTGCTGGCCAGATGGTGCGCTGCTCGAAGGCACGTGCCATGTTTGCCATGCGAGCGTGCAGAAAGAGCGTTATGGTTGGGATGGCACTGAACAAATCTCAGATGTCATCGGTACGTTGGCTTTTTCTAACGCTTATGTTGGCTTGTTTTCTGACATGTCTTTGCCTGCGCAGGTAGTTCGACATATGGGGACGATCGACCAACCATGGAACTGCCCGCATGGGAGGCCGACCATGCGCCATCTTATAAGCCTGAATGATACCATAACTGATACACACGAGTTAGTTGGGCCAAACGCTCGGACTATCAACTGGGGGAATTTGTAATCTATCGGTGCTTTGGGTGATCTGGTTCATGAGCTATTCCGATTCTCGTTAACTGTATGTAAATGTTTGATCTTCCGACACGATCTTTAAATTGTTGATTACCATGCTCTGAAAGATGTCGTACTATTACTATTGTAATATTTCCTGTGAGGTATTTTGTTCTCGCAAAAATGTCCCGTAAAATCTGCACTAATTCAAGGGGAGTTAGCCACACATGCTTTATCAAAGGTTAATTACAGCAACGATTTTACTGCTTGGGTTCGGGGTTCATAATGAAAAAAGACGTCTGCAAATGGACCCATGGCTAAGCCAAAGCAGTACATGAAGTCGTCGATTCTAGATGATAGACGCACTCGGTGACACAAAATCGAACATGCTGGAGGATGGATACGCATAAGATTCGGACTCATCTCTCATAGAAGTGTACGTATCTGTCACATTATCCACTTGCTACGGCATCCTAAAATCGCAAAATATCCATAGAAATTATTTGTTAGGGTTTGGTCAGATCGGCGCCAGACTGATCGGTGATCGCGCCGTTCCGTCCGTGTCGATCCCGAGAACAGATCGACGACACACACGCTTAACGCTGAATCGACACCAGACCCTTATCGCACTAGCTGTTCTCTGCAAGTCCCAACTTCGTCTGGTCAGTCCCAGCTAATTACACGGCTTCTCCCTGTCTCATTTCAAGTTTCCTCTTTGTACTTACCTCCTCGTGCCAATTTCACACATTCGGCGAGTGAATTCCCGCTGTAGAGCAAAGATGTCCATCCACTCCGTCAAGCGCTCTCAAAGCCACCTCGCATGGGACAATAGGTATGTTACATCCTACTGAAGAATCAGAATGCAAATTGACCCGTTTTACTTATTTCAAGCATCCCGCCGATTCTACATGTCGCCTCCGGGGACACCGTCACCTTCGACTGTCTCGATGCGTCTAATGGACAGATTGGCGCATCATCAACGCATGCCGCGATTGGAGAGCTTGTTTTCTCACAGCTCGATCAGGTGAACGGGCCAGTGCATGTCGCGTCCGCTGAGCCAGGCGACACGCTGCAGGTCGACGTGCTCGGTATTGAGACGGCCGATTGGGGTTGGACAGCACTCATACCAGGCTTCGGGCTCCTGTCGGATGAATACACCCAATCGCAGCTCAAAATTTGGACGATAAATAAGGAAGATGGTTACGCGTGGTTTGACGAAGATAAGGGGATCAAGGTTCCAATTAGACCTTTCGCGGGAGAGATGGGTGTGGCAAGAGGGATCAAAGGGGCATTCTCAACTATTCCTCCGTACAATACTGGGGTAAATATTTATAAGACTATGACTGGTAGTTCTCACCCTGATCTTTGCGTTGCAGGGAAATATTGATACGAGACATGTAAATGTGGGTTCGACGCTGTACTTGCCTATCGAAGCGTCTGGTGCTCTTTTTTCCATTGGCGTAAGGACGCATCTTATGAAGTGAGAATTCTGAGCTAAGGGATTGTATAAAGGACGGTCACGCTGCTCAAGGAGACGGAGGCAAGTACTTTATATCCAAGCCCTTATCTCCGAAATGCATATGCATCGAACCTGCTCTCACGCCCTGTTGCTCTTGCCAGAGGTCTGCGGTATGTATTATTATTTTAAATCAAGTTCTAGCTATGTTCGAAGCACCTCCTATAAGGCACCGCAATCGAGACGCCTATCAAGGTCACAGTTCGCCTGACGGTGCTAAAGGACAAGCCGTACGTCAGGACACCACACTTCCGCACACATGTCGGGCAGGAAAGAGGAGACGAGTATTACTGCACGACCGGAGTCGGGCCAGGTATGCACTGGCTCTTTTGGCCTAATCCTTCTCCCCCTTTTCTGTGCACCCTGGCTGATGCAAAGATTGCAGATATCCGGGAGGCAGCCCGAGATGCCGTTCGCCACATGATCGCGTATTTGGGTGTGGAGCACGGGCTAGACACCGCAGCAGCTTATATGCTTTGCAGCGTCGCGGGAGATCTGCGGATGCATGAAGTGGTGAATACGTGTTTCTTGAATAGTTTGCAGAGGGGAAGCTGACTACCGGATATCTACAGGTCGACATGCCGAATTATGTGGTGAGTACTTTGCCCCTCGTTGGCTTCTTGCCTCTGAAGATTGTTATTTCAGATCGGTATGATGATGCCGAAGTCAATTTTCGTGAAGTGAAGGGACCGAAAGGCCAAGCCACATCTGAAGTTTTGAACAGAGCTGGAAAAACGTGCGGAGTATCTCCGTCAAGATGGATTCTGAAAAATGCTTGCTTAGGTGAATGAAAGATAATATACAATGAAATCAGGATGTGCTTCGAAGCGATTTGTGTTAGATTGCGACTGGAGTATATATATCTACGGTAGGAGTGTGTTCATGTGTGTTCGTACAATACAAGTGGGCAGTTACAAAGAGAAAAAAAAGCAGAAGATGGCTGTACTCATAAGTACGCTTCGTAGTCTGCTTCCGTTAACTTGCAGGCCCAATGTTGAACTGTTTTCATAAGTATAATGAGCGCTGGAAAACACAAAAGAAAGCAAAGCAAAGCTACTCACGCGTTTGTCGTAAAATAGGCGAGACAGTCTCGTCGTCCCATTGTCCACTCCTTTCCGCGATCTTTTTCACTAGACTCCGTTTGAATCGACCTGAGGGACCACAGACACCCAGCCCTGATACAAGATACGAACCATGAGCATTTCAACGTCTAGAAAAACTCCACGTCGACGCCTAAAAGGGTCTAATGACTCACATCGTTTTATTTGTCGCTCGTCGTCGCGCGTCCTACGCCCCATGTAGAAGCGGCAATACCACTGGAACCACCCGCGCGGGTCCTGTTCGTGGATCCATCCTGCGCGCTCCCAGTCTTCCAGCGTCTGTCCAGCCTTGACGCGGTACCTGTTCACGCGTGGGTCGTATTCCGCCGCCGTCAAGTACACGTGCACGTCCAAGTTCGCATACCACGTTGAAGGAAACTCAGTGTAGTCGCTTTCGGAGAGCGTACGTTGAAGCACTGAAGAGTAATGTCGGCTACTCGTGTACGAGGCAAAGTCGTGCGTGAGTGTGAAACATAGCAGAAAACAGATCGACAAGCTGTCGTTGCTTACCGGAAGGTGGTTCCCCCAAACGATCCGGCGCGAATTACTTCCTCTGGTGTCATATTGGGCGTAAAATGAGGGGCGTCTGCAAATCGTAGTGTCCTGCTTGCGTCTCGTGTGGGTAATGGCGCTAGGTAGTCCGGGTCGAACTCCTCGTCTTCTGTATCTTCCTCGACGCGCTCCGGTATGGGAGGTGGAGAAAGCCGCCGCAAGGCGACCGCACGTTTTCCGGGAGGCCCCGAGGATAATTGAGGTGGGGTGGAAAGGAAGTCGATGGGGTCAGAGTTGAGGATTGTGCTAGGGAAATTGTCTTCGTCCTCTAGCACAGTCGTAGATAACGTGGGCGCAGAAAGACGCGCCGACCTGCGGCGGGGAGCAGGGAAGGCAGCTCCATCACTGGCACGCTGCCGCTTCCGTGACGGTGGCTTCTTGTTCTCCTTTGACCCGGAGGCAGACTTGGGCTTCTGTTCCGAGCATCCGATGAGTCTGAGCTTGCGTAGAGGAAAGCACAGTAGCTCACAGGTTTCTTCGGTGCAACTTCCGCGTCGAGGATCCCGAGCGACATCATGAGCTTTTGGTTTCGCTCAATGTTCGCTTGTCGCTCGAGCTCGTATTCTGTGAGGCGCGGCATATCGACTGCTCGTGTCGTTCTTTGGACTTCAGAGTTAGGCGCAAGTTATAGCTTTGTAGAAGGGTCTGTTGTGATAGAACGCGCTATATAAAGGTGAAAAATGAGCTCGCTGCTAGTGGACGTTGAAGGCGAGGTCAATGCGAGGAGTGGTTGGTTGTGGCCGAGAACCGACGCCATCCGAGACACGCGACGCGTTGTTCCCACACTTCTCCGAAAGGCATGCACGCGTCCTCATCGTTCGCGACATAGACAACGCCAAATCTAAGTCGCCACGCCGTTCGCGCGCGGCACCCACAACCCCACCTGCACCATACTTGATCACTGCTGGATGATAATCTGATGCCACGCAAGGAATCAATCACTGCCCCGACGACAGCACAGTCGCAACAGGACGCCTCGTCGGACGGCATTGACAACTATGAGCTCCCCAAGACGCTCGTCACGCGCATTGCGAAGAGCTCGGTGCGCAGAATGCTTGATAGGACATTATACTTGCTTGCTGAGCGCAGATACCGCCGCGGCGCTTTCTCGCATTGCAGATCCCGGAGTCGTCCAAACTTCAGAAAGACACGGTCACCGCGCTTGTGAAGGGCTCAACGGTGTTCATAAACTACCTCGGTATGTCTATATCTTAACCAACAAGTCCTCCGCGCTGATTCATTTTCTTTTGGGTTTCAGCTGCTACGTGAGTGTGCCAGTCTCTCCAAAAGGCTTAGGTGCATCGCAATGAACTGACTCTAATGATGGTGTATTTCTAGCGCGCACGATATCGCAACTTCACGTCAGCACAAGTCCGTTTCCGCATCCGACGTGCTCAAGGCGCTCGAACTCATCCAGTTCGGAGATATGGTTGAACCGCTACAGCAGGAGCTCCAAGGTGCGCGTCTTCCCATTACACCGTTTCTCATGTTCATCTAAAGAATATCATGTCCGTCTCGTCCAATAAGTTTACCGTGAGAATACCAAGAACTCGAAAAAGACCAGCGCAAACAAGGCGGGAGCCGGGGGAGGGGAGAGCGCATCTGTTAAGTCTAAAAGCGCGAAAGGCAAAGGCAAGGAGCGTGCCGCTACGTCTTCTGCTGCCATTGGAAACGGCGCGGGTGAAGGCGACGCCGAGATGGGCGATGTGGATAACGAAGGCGAGGGCGATGAGGGTGACGAGGAATTGGAGGACGAGCTCGGGGAAGAGGAGGATGAGCTCGAGGAGGATATAGATGACGAGCTAGAACCGGAGCCGGAAGAACTCGTGGACCAAATGGCTGTGGATGAGGAAGAACTCAGGCATGATGAGCGAAGAGCAGACCTGGGCGACGTTGACCCTCCTGCGAATGTGGAAGAGGGCAAAAAGTGATGCAACGGTATTTATTCACTCCAGCTTTTTGTTATTGTACTACCTATGTGTTTTGTGTCGCCTCGCAGGCTATGATTATGTGTTATCGTTCTCGATTAAAGTCCGACCGACTATGTATCCTTGGGAAAAGAGATTTCTGCATTTTTTCCGCAAAGTCTCCCAGTGGCTGTCGATCCTTTCCGAAGCCAGGAATCTGACTAATCCAATTTAATTTTCCTTCCGCTGACGACCGGCCCTCCCTGCTGACTAGTCATTTTTGTTCCCAGTTCCGGACGTGTTTCATTTCTATAAGTGAGTTTGGGAGCGTCATATGCATTACTGATTACTCCCAATCTCCTGACAAGGTCTGAGCACCGATTTGTATATAAACGCTCGGAGGACCAAGACAAGAATCTACGAAAGATCCGTCTCAAGCTCCTGCGCTTTCAGAAACTGGATTTCAGTTTTCCTCACCTATCATACACTCACAAATAACATGTGCGACAAAATGAAATGCCACTCTTTTACGAATCAGCCCAGCGACTTCGGTAGTCTCCTGACTCCTCCGATGATTCTTGCGGAGGCAGACAACGCCTTTGTGGAGAAACTTCCCGAACAGTTGTGGTACCTCGCATACGGCTCGAATCTCAACTCGCATGTGTTCAAAAGTAGGCGGGGCATCTCCCCGCTCGCGCAGAAAAATATCCTAGTCGAGGGACTGGAGCTCACATTCGACCTGCCCGGGATCCCGTATCTCGAACCGCGCTTTGCGAATTGTCGTTTCGCGAGCAGCGCTCCACTTTACTCAGGGTCGTTGGAATCTTATACCGGGAAAAGTGCTGGTCGACCTGAATACAATTTTGATCTGGACGCGCTATGGACAGGAGCAGGCGCGCTCATCGGGGTCGCCTACCTCGTGACACCCGAAGGTTTCGCGCGCGTGCTCGCCACAGAGGGAGGCGGATCAGCCTATAAGATGGTAGCCGTCCAGGGGCGCGTTATTGCGCCGGAAGGAAATTCAGCTGTCGATGTTCTGCCAACGATGAAGCTGGGTCCTGCATTCACTGGCGAAATAATCCATGCGTTTACACTCCTCGCATCGGCTGAACAGACACGTCAAACAGACGGAGAGCCGTCGTCGCGTTACCTTTCTCTCATCCGAAAAGGGGCTGAAGGTAAGTCCTCCTCTCTTAGCCGGGTATGGGCATTTTAACGGTTGATTTGCACTTTCCTTAGAATGCGCTCTTCCGACTACCTACCGAACATACCTGGCTGAACTCACATCATACAGGCCAACCACGCTCCGGCAGAAGACCGGTCGCGCGCTCATACTTGCAATGTGGATGCCTGCTATTATCGCATTCATGCTGCTCGGTTGCTTATTTGCTGGACAAGACGGGAATTATCCTACATGGGTGAACAACACAAAAGACCGATTGTTTGGCACAATGTGGGGGAGTTATGATAGTGCGTGGAAGGTGTATTTTGGGGACGGCGAGCGGACTATTAATACGAGGAGGGATGTGCTTGCATGACACACTGGGGTTTTTGTTTTTAAAATAAAGTATGTGTGCTTTCTAGGCATAGTACAGACGAACTGATCCTACTGGCGCTAGTCTGGATTTATGTGATTATATGCGTTTCTCTTAGCCTGTTACTGGCTCTCTCTAACGTGTACTTCTTCAATAGATCATAGTGCAGTATCATCCGGAGTAATCGTCTATTTTATCACGATAATATGCTTTTGTGTAAAAGGGTCTAACACATGCTTGCTCGAACCACAAAGGTACTATCGCAAGAAAAGAAAAAGAAAAGGAAAAAGAAAGTGTAAAAATGGAGCGCAAGTGCACAAAGGAATGATTCGGAAATTAACGACTATACTATATTATTAACAAGACTGTATTTCCAGTGTGACCGTATTTCGTCTACTTGAATCCTTCCGGGCGAAGAGATTGAAATAGCCTTTGAGCTTCGAGCTGCCTTTGAAAACAGACGTACGCTTTGGTCCATTTATTTGAGGTATCGTGTCTGAATCGAACTCGGAACTATGGTGCAAGTCTGTGTTCATACTCACATCAGGTCCGGAGTTGACATTCGAGTCTAGGTGGTACACTGGCCCCGAATTTGCATTTGATCCCATTTGACGGTCTGCATCTGTCGTTGTTTGTTCCTGTGCAGTGACAAAATCTCCATCTGCTTGTTGATCCGTAGGGACCACGTCGACTTCAGAGTGTATGGACGCGTATGGTGCCTCTCCGAAAACCTCCACGACCCCCAGTGAGTCCTCATCGTCCAGGCACGACCTAGAATGGGAGAGCAGCGATTCGAAGAATCGCTCATTTGAGCCCAACCATCTCTCTTGCAAGAATTGCCCGAACTCGTCGACGGAGCGGATTTTCAAAACCTTGTCGGCCCGCAGCATACATTCTCGCCAAAGTGTGCCCACAACATGGCGATGGTGCGAGTCATGCAAAGCAGGCCGTACGAACTCCTGCATCGATGGTCGGATCTCGCTAGCTCTAAGCTGCCAGTCAAATGACGATGCTGTCAGTTCCGAATGTAGCATAATATTTTTATTCTCTGTTCTTCGAGTTGGGAAATATGGAGATCTCAGTTCAAATGCTTGCCACAGACAAGATATACGAAAAGCTTACTTTTGGAAAAGAACAACAATATCAAAAATCGACCTTATTCTTCGCAGACGTTCTGGCTGCTGACGAAGAGGAAGCAAAAGGATTGATTCCATGAAGCCAAGTATTGTAGTTGAGAGCATCATATCCATTTCTCCGCTAATATCGTCCATGCGAGATTGATAGAACTGCTTGGTCCAGGTGCCCTGCGTTGTCGCAGCTCCTCGGGCAGAATAGGAGCTTACTCCAAATGCATCTCGTCTAAGCGCAAGGAAGAATGTGATAATATCAAACAGCACCTCTGTGAGTGCTGTTGGCATGGAGTATTGACGCGCAAAGCCCAGTTCAGACCGGTTCTGCATAAGACCAAAGAAGCTCGTGAGCCAATAGAGGTTAAGTGCAAAGTTGGCGACTGCCAGCCTGTCCTCCGCGAACCTATTCAAACGATCAGTCAGCCACCCTTAGAAAACTAGTTACATAGAAATCCGTCACCTAGAATAAAAAATAACTTGAGAGATCGCATATCGGATCGCGCGTATAATATCCATTGTTTGAATTGGTTTATCCTTGGCTTCGAAAGCGGATTGAATCATTCTTTGCGCCTCTAGGAAGGCGGTGCTGAGAGTATTGCCGATCAGGTACAAATGTGCATATGCTATCCAACTCTCGAGTTCTTCGCTAGAATCTGTCCTTCCATCACTCTTTGAGAAGGCGGAGTATATGTCCCTAGACACCACTCCGCTCCCGAAATAAAGCAGTAGACTTGGGTAGTTCTCAGAAAGATCAACAATGCCTTGTAAGGCTTCGAGGCATCGTTGTGTTGAGTCTGCCCTGCATTGGCATAGATCTACCTCTTATCATTTGATAAATACGAAAGGATAGGACTCACTGTGCCTGCGCCACGAGCCTCGTGCATCCGAATATCACCACAGTGCTTTCAGCGATGTGATTATTCGGAAGTTCCCTTCGGATAGAATGGCGGTAGCGTCGATAAGATGGGAAAAGAATTTTGATGCGAGCAACAACAGCCTGAGGACTGGGTCCCACCTTGAGCGCGATTCGCCCGAGGCATTTCTCGATTAGCCTCCCAACTACCTGGTAGACGTACTTGTCGATGATACGGCCAGGACCAGCCACGTTGGATCGAGTGCTGGTTGTGGAGTATGTGATGAGCGAGCACTCCGACAACGCCTCAGGAGCGGTTGCGTAAAGCAAAGCTTCTTTAATCGTCGATGGGCGTGGTGGCTTTTTAGCGGGCTCATACCCCGTGCTCTTCGAAGCATGATTAGGCGCGGAGTTAGGGACAGATCCTGAAGGCAGCGCGACACGTCTAAAAGCGCTCTCGATGAGCCTTCCTGTGGGTTGGTAGACGTATTTGTCAACCACGCGTCCAGGACCCGGCCTGTCGGATTTCGTGCTGGTGGAGGAAGATGTGAGTATGGAGCAAGCATAATAGGAATCGCTGTCATAGTCATCAAGGGTGGGCGCCATGATAAAAACAGAGCAAATTGTTTGAGCGAATTTCGGACTCCCGCAGGGACCTTGAAGTTCAGGCGTAAGGACACACTGAGGGAGGACTGCAAGGATAATGTAGGCACTGTAACTCAGTCTCCGTCGTGGAACTGGCAAGGATGTATATAAGGTTCTGTGAGGCGAAGCTGTTGTCCTGGGTTCTCTAGTGTGCATTCCGAGGCGCATGACTTCGAAGCCTTCGAAGTGCCGAAGAAGAGTGATTATAGTCTTCTTTATGAAGAAGTCACCGCATTATCTTGCATTTCTCGGGGCTAGAGCGCAGAAAAATAACCTTACAACGCGTGATGCATTGGGGCGCGTAGCACACGAGTTGATAGGGTTCGTACAGTCCAGCTCATAGTACAAGCTGTGAAAACTCATAACCACATACAGTTTCATAGCCACGGTACGACGCACCACTCGCATTTCTCTCATTTCACATCCATTCCGTTCATAAAACGTCGCAAAAAAAAACCCCCGTCAAATAACCTGAATTGATATCTGTCGTGCCATGAGTTTGCACAAGATCCAAGCAAATCGCGCTCATTTTAATCATTTCAATGCCCCACTACATCTTTCAGCTGAGTCTTCGGGATAGCCTCGGGGAATGCAAGGCGCTTCAGACGGTTATGGGTCGCCTGCTCGTAGGCAAACGCCAAGCCGACGAGCTTGAACTCGCTGAACGCCGTGCCCATGAATGCAATGCCGAAGGGGATGCCTGGTGCATTCTCTATAATCGGGTTCGCAGGAGAAACAGTTTGGTTGTCGGGCTGGAAACCCAGCGGGACTGATGATCAATATCATTAACGATAATACGTGTGTAATTAACGAGACGAATACGTACCAGTTATGACCGGATAGCCGGCAATGGCTGCTGGTCCGGCAGTGAAACCTGGATTCACAGTTTAGATTACGTAACTTTTCTTACTGCAGATAAATAAAAACGAACCGTCCGTTGGAAGAAGAATAGCATCAAGGTCGAATTCTTTCAAGGTGGCATCGATGCCTCTCGTCCTTCCCAAGTCTCCGTCTGCAGCAAGCGCAGCAAAGTAGGCGTCATCGACCGTGGAATTTTCTGAAGCTATGAATCTAAGCAGAATGATAGGTCAGTTTATTTTACGTAATCTGGCGGGACTTCTTGGCTCACTGTGACTGGTCCGTATAGAATGGCGGGATGAGTTCCTCGGATGCGTGGTCGATGTTGAACTGGATCAGGTCAGCGAGGTTTTTTACACCTGTCGGCACCTCTAATAACCCTGCGATGTACTGGTTTACGTCTACCTGGTATAACAATTAGCAGTTAATGTCAGAATGGGTTCTGTTGCTTACTTTAAAGTCTGTCGTAAGCACGATCGATTCGTTCCCACTTTGTAGAATTTCGGTCGCATCTGGAAAGTCAGCCGGGTCGACTGGGAATCGGATAATCAGTAAAAACCAATGAATTGTGGCTCAGTAGAGCTCCAAACCTATTGTGGCACCAAGTCCTCGGATTATCTCTACAGACGCGTTGAATGCTGCAAGGATGTTTGGATCGGTGCCTTCGAACAGTCTGGGTATGCCCAACCGGGCGCCTTGAAGTGCGCTTGTGTTCAGTGCTTGAGAGTAGTCAGGCACGATTGCAGGCTGTGCGAGCGTGAAATTGTCAAGTGGATCGCGGCCAGCCATGACAGAAAGTATGGCGGCGGCGTCTGTAACGGAGCGAGCCATCGGACCGACGGTGTCCTGGTGTGATGATATTGGGATAACTGAAACGGTCCCATCAGACAAAAAGGAACCAGCAAAATAACGGATAAAAAACAAATTTTGGCTGCTTACCTCCTGCTCTTGAAGTGAGGCCTACTGTCGGCTTGATCCCTACGAGATTGTTCCTACTGCTCGGGCTCAGGATTGAGCCGTCCGTCTCGCTGCCGAGAGCTGCCGCCGCTAGACCTATCGCCGAACTGATGCCACTGCCCGCGCTTGAGCCCGACGGATCCGCATTCGGGAAGTACGGGCTCGTCGCCTGCCCGCCGCGTCCAGAAAAGCCGGATGGAACGTTCCCGCGGAAGTTGGCCCACTCGCTGAGATTTGCCTTGCCGAGAAGGATTGCACCCGCGGCGCGCAGCTTCGCGGCAACTGTCGCATCGCGCGGGACGACCGAGCCGAGGAGTGCAAAAGAGCCTGCGGTGGTGTTCATTCCTAATAGAGTCAGGTAGTGAGTGTATTGGAGTCAAGTATGAGGGATTGGAAATGTGCATGCGCACCTTCGCTGTGCATAGTGGCAATGTTATCCTTCAGAATGATTGGTATGCCGTGAAGCGAGCTGCGTGGGCCCGATATTTTTCTTTCATTGTCCAATTCAGCTGCCTGAGTGAGTGCACTGGGGTTTGTTTCGATTACGGCATGGAGATTCGGTCCTTGGTGGTTCACTTCTTCGATACGAGCGAAATAAGCCTGGATGGTAGGTTTAACACTACTATAGTCAAAAGTTCATTTTATAATATAAACATACTGTCACAAGGTCGACACTCGAAAACAACCCGTTCTGAAGCCCGTCCTGCAATTCTGCGATGGAAGCCTCGTATAAATCCGGGAATGCAACATCTGTATTTTGTGTGCTATTGAGAGCGCAAACCAACATCAGATACTGCAAGCCAAAGAAGAAGCCTGTCTTCATCAATGCAAAGCATCTCGGATTCATGGCCTGGCCAAGTGAACAACGGACTGGGTGAGGTAGGGGGAACGAACGAACCTCTTCAAGTCTGGAGCAGAGGGCAGTTCATGAGTATTTATGCATTCGCTCATTTTCACTCTTATCCAACAAGGCAACGACAACAACGGGTGCAGTGAAAGATCGAGAAGGAAGCTGCTGCTCGCACAGAACGAAGATAAAACCAAGAGATAACGGATAGGTGCATATGCGCGAAGATCGTGCTTCGCGACACTCGTGACCGGTATGCCATGAATACTAGTGTGAAGGCTTCGGACAAACCGATAATAAGGGCTGCAGTTCTCACAGGTCATTTGGTTGTGTGCGATTCAAGAGCTGTTTGAGACGCATCGGTCCGTCCAGGTATACGGAGGGACATGCCAGCGATAGTCGCTATTTCTGAAGGTCCTAAATGAAGCGCACCAGATTCAAAAGCTTGCGGTATCGCTTGCAACTTACGTAGCCGCGACTGCGAACGCTTGACAACTGTTGATACCAACCATCCTCTCCCTTCGACGCTGGATTCAAAGGATGCTCATCACGTTTCGAGGCGCGGCATACCTATCACGATGGCATGTGTGAGGAAACTGACGGGAGACGAAGACTCAGGTTGCCATATACATTCGAGTCAGCCGAGGAAGAAAGGGATTGCGTTTGAGGGAGGGGAAACATTATGGCGCTCATGGGAGCTTTCAACATCATCGTAAACTTGTAGAATGTGGACCGTAGGGATGGATGAGTAGGTCAGCAAGCGAGTACGTCGCGTACGTCTGAGTGCGAAAAGGGTGAATGAAGTTTTCCTACTGCATTAAATTTATTGAGCTGTCCTCTGCTCTTCTCGATTACATTCTTAACTGGCTTACATATCTTTCCGGACGGCTTAGTCGTTGTGGAGATACAGACAGAGGGTGGAACTACGGTCGGTCGTGCAAGACAAAAAAATGATCAACTCGCCTTAGATTCCTACCTCCACCTTGTCTCATCACTCAAAACACGGCGTCGACATGGCCATGATCCCCTCTTCAGCGCACTCAGCTTAGTCGATATACATTCCATGTTCAATCTTGTCCGCGGAGAAACGTCCACGGCACGGTTTGACAAAGCACTCCCCGACTGCCAAAGATGAGCAACACAATAATATATATTTTAAACAGGTGTGCGGACAAACATTGAGAGAAAACAGAATAAACATTCCAATCCATCGCGCTATTCGTGGAAAGGTGTAAAGAGGAAATGAACAGACAGAAAAAATCAGGAGATGGTGCCGCAACGCTGCGACGCCCCGAAGGTAAGTATGTACGAAGCTCAATGCAGGATGAAAAAGAGAAACTGACAAAAGAAACTGACAAGAGAAAACGAAAAAGAAATCTGAAGAGTGCATCGACGGAGACGAGCCACCTTCATTGGTCCCTCCTATAAAGCTCCCCGTCAACCAGCGTCGTCTCATGCCTGCGGAGCGGCCTAGGCACCGGTGGAGCGGCGTTGACGGCGTCGAACAGCGCCTGCTGCTCCGGTGTCAAATTGACTGTCGGCATGACAACATACGGACGCGCGGGCTTGTGCCGTTTCGACGGACCAGGCGCCTCCACGTCGTCGTCATCGTCTCGCCGCCTTTTCTGGCCTGCCGTTTCCTCCCCTCTCCATTTAGGTGCCGGAGGGTTAGCTTGCAGCGCCGTGCGGCGAGTACGAGGCTTTGGTTGGGGCACCTCGAGACCATACGTCTTTTTGCTTCGCAATGTCCGAGTTTTGGTCGGATCGGCCGGCTCCGCAGGAGGTGCTGGTGGTGGAGGAGGCGCAACAGGTGCTGGCTCAGCTTTTTGGCGGGTCTTGTGCACTGGCTTTGCTGGAGCTGGGACTGGAGGCGCGACTGGAGCCTTCTTGCGCGTCGTGCGGACGGTCTTTGTGGGAGGTGCTGGTGCAGGCACTGCACGCGCGACTGGAGCCCTTTGGCGCGTCGTGCGGACGGGCTTCGCTGGGGGCTCTGGCGCTGAAGGAGGAGGAGCCGGGGCTTTGGCCTTCTCGCGCGTCTTGCGCGGTGTCCGCAAAAGGGCGACGCTTTCTTCCCTCTTGATGGTGGCGAGCGCGCGGCGACGTTTGACTTGGATGGGCTCGGGGGAAGGAGCAGACGCGCGAGCCTTTCCCTTTCTCTTGCGAGTTGTATCGTGCTTTGCTAGTGCAGCTGCCTTTGCCCTAGCAACCCTAGCGGGCTGGACCCGGGTCGGAACTCGTACGCCACTGGGGATTGTGAGCACGGTGGAAGCGACAGGCGCGACGGGTTGGGTGTCTGCGGCTGAGCGGACAGTCGAGCCGCTGGGTTCTACGGCTTTCGTGCTCGCTCGCGTTGACGGACCAGCGTCTTCCGTCGTGTTTTCGATAGGCAGGGCGGCTTGAGGCTCGTCACTGACCACATGAGTGGCTGGACCCGCCTTTGCCCTTCTAGCGTTAGCCCCTTTCGCGCGAGGGCCTTCCTTCTCTGCGTTGGAAGCCGATCCTGAGGGTCGCAAGCGTTGCTCATCAGCGAGAGCTGGGCAGAAAACGAAAATGCTTGCTTACTTCTTTTGCGGTATTCGCTTATAGAGTCTCCAATGAAAGTCTCCTCATCAGCTGGAGCATCCGCCAATGCGGCGCAGTGTTCTACATAGTTCAGTTGGCTGAAGGCACCGTTGCCCTCCGAAATATTGCCTTGCGCAGGATCGCGGTCGGCAATGGCGTCTCCCGCCTGGTCTACGTAGACGCTGCCGTCCGAAGGCGCGTCGTTAGCGGCGGTGGCTTCGTTATTGACAGAGTGTCTGCTGAGCCTTTGAGCGTCCATAGCGTTGCGGAATCTCTCGCTTGCGACGGGCGTCTCAGCCACCACGGCACGTTCGAAGTCCCTGAATTCGAAGCTATCCTCAGCCCAGTAATGCCCGGCGTTCATTTCGTCGATCTCTTCCTCGACGACGTCGGCGTCCTTGAAGACAGTGAACTTGGGCTTCGCGGGCTTGTCGCCCTGAGCGCGTTGGTGGAGTGCTCTGACGGTACTCGACGAAGGGCCGGCACCCGCATTGTCTTGGGCGACGCTTGTGGTATTGAAGGCGGCAGGACCGGCGGCGAGGTAATCATCGTCGCTGTTGGGGTCGGCCCCTAAGGGGTTGTGCGCGTCCATGTGTCGGTTGTTCTCAAACCTCGGGCGGATGGTGGACTGCTCGCTAGAGCCGCCAGGCAGGATGTTCCAGCCGGGGATGATCCTGCCACTGTTGCGAGCGCCCTCCATCCGGCGACGGAGCCTCTTAGCGAAAATGCTTCCTGGAAAGCCACTCATATCGTCTTAATACGATGCGTTGATTGTGGAGATGGGTTATGAAGTGGACCTGAGCCTAGGCTGAGATGGTCGAGAGTGGGTAGCGAGGATGGTTCGGAGATGGTTGTGGTAATTGGTCAAGATGTTGAACTGCTTTCGGCCACTCGGCTGCTGCTACTTGTACGCGAATTTTGAGCCACAGTGGCTGAGTCACGTGCCTCGTTAGCCGATTGTTCATGGGACCCTGGCGGAACCTATTACGTCTTTTCGGAAGAACAATGCACTGTGGTATTGTAATGAAAAGAACGATGTTCAAAGTATCCGATGTGCGTTGGGGTGAAGTGGGAAGTGCACTTGTCGGGAAAGCAGATCAGTGCATGTTCACTATACTGCAATAGCTGTCTATATAATAAATGGCTAGAGCTGAGTATCCGATGCAGTGAACATGTTGTTTAAATCATTCTACTTTACACGGCATAACAACAAAGGACGGCGGGTTTGAACATGACAAGAAAGCCGGTGCACTACCGAAGGCTCGGTGGGCCGAATTGACCTTGTATTATTATAGACTCTTAGAAAAGCTGAACCTCATGCTTATCTTCAAGAGGTAGGTCAGTAGTGATGAACTTCAGAAACAAGGTCGTTAGGCAAAGCCGGAACGATAACACAGGTCGGCGGTTAAATCCTAATCCCTTCCCAAAGCCTCGTGCAGAAACCCGTGCGTCTAGTCCCGAGTCCCATAGTACGCAAATCAACTATTCGTGTTGCAAACGTAGATAAGTACAAACCCCTTTATTTTGCGAACATTACGTATTATACCGCAAACGAATCAAGGGCATGCGATTAAAAAGACTGAAATCGAGCAGAGTAATATCTGTGCCACTGTAGGCTATCCGTCGTTTCCACTCAATTATTGGCTGCAAGCACCATTCCTCGCTGGACGCAGGTGAAGAACTTTCCGTCCGAGTCCTTCCTCATGCCTGCTTCGTACATGAGCCGCCTGATACACGTAAAACGAAAAGTGGCCTGCTGTTTTTCTGTTTCGAGAGGAAGAGTTGGTTTGTATACGTGGCCTTTCTTGACGCATTCGAAGCAGCATACGGTTGCGCTCTTTTTCCCACATTGGAATGCATTCTAGTGCATCGGGAGAGGGCGGTGCCGTGAGTGGTTAATTCCCTACGTGCGTGTTCAAGAAAACGACAAGTATAAATGATTGCCTTCGGGTTTCAATTGGTGGTAGCCACGGGCAAGAAATCAAGGTACGGGAGACATAAGTGGACCACTCCTACGTTGAATTGGCGTGAAGAGGAAACAGAGGTAAAGAATTACTATTTACTTAGTTACGTAAGGAATTCGTCGGCGCCTTCTTGATTTAGCAGAATCTCAAGCGCCAAGATTTCGCAGAAAACGACCTTCCCTTGTGCGCTGATTCTGCTGCTTGCAACAACTCAACGATGGCAGTACGCCAATGCTGCTGGCCCGCACCGTGTATGTCTTAGGTACCATGTACACAGGGCCTGACCGCATGCCGATCCGAGCTTGCGCATACTCCTCCCGTCCTCCCAGGCGCAGAGGATGGTGTGTTCAAATACGAAGGGGCGTAGTCGCCAGCAGTCGTGTCTGTTTGTCACGTTGGCAGTGGTGGGAAAGCGCAAGATAACAAAACTTACTAATCTACCAGACTTGTCCGTATCCCCGAAACAGTTTCCCGAAATTTCAACATAGCGCCCTGAGGCACGCATCCCAACGTCAACAGGTGGAGGATTATGAAGATCCCGTGCAATGGCATTGGAGCGCGAAGGCGAAATTGGGTTGGAAGTGTGCCGAGAAGCCGTCGACGACGAAGACTCCGTTTTGGAGAGTGCATCGACGGAGTTGCGAAGTGTCTGTTTGTTTGCTTAGTGCAGAGAGGCTGGAAATGACTTCACTAGCTTGAGATTTCCTCAGATGCCGGAGTTCGCGCACAATCTCATTCGTGAGCTTCGTCGTAGTCTGAGGGCTTCTGCAAAGTTGCAAGTCGTGGTCGATCCCGGAAGCGAATCATCTCGCAGCGAGGGAGTCGCATCTTCCGATACTCTGCCAGAATGATTTTTGACTATATTTTCAGCCTTTACTGCTACTGCGCAAGATCGTTGCCATTCGCTTGGAAGATTAATGTGAATGGGTACAACCTGCTTTTCAAGACCAAGTACAAAGCCGAATTTCCGATACTGACGGATGATTAGTTCGGACTCTCAGCGAGCAGCAAGCACGTTTATCTCATTCCAGGAAGAGAGACGGAGCTGCTTCGTTGTAAAGCCTCAGTAGCTCCTTTCCCCATTGTTATCGGGTCTTGACGCATGCCATCTTCAAAGCATTGCGAATCCTAGCTCTGGCGAGACTTCAAATGCTCGTTTCGAGAACAGCTGCGGAATGAATATGTTTCTCACTGTGCGAGAGCATCATGGCATTCTTAAGTTCAGGGCGGTTCCATCACCCCTCATCCTACGTGTATTTTCGTCGATTTGAAGGATGTTCAAGTCCGTGGTGACTACTAGCAGGCAACAGAAAGTGCCAGTATCGGGTTCTCGTATTTCCGCCTCGACAGCGCTCGAACGTATCGTGCCTTTGGAGCACCTCGGTATTAGCTCAGCCCACTCGTTCCTATCAGTGCTGCCGCGGATATCGCATTGTTGTAATAATAAAAAAAGAGGCTCATCGCGTACCTCCCAGCTGGTCGTCTGCGTGCACATATTCCATACCATGGAAGGTCGAAGTACAGCCTCCGGTACGTTGAGGAGCCTGAGCGGTTTCAGATTGTCTTCTACTATCCCGTTTTCCGCTGATGCTCTTATTGTAGCCTCGACGACCGTGTATTTTCCATTGTGCGCGAGCTTGGCTCTCCGAGCACCGCAAAAAAGGCCGATTCTCGGACCGACTCCTGCGATGAACCCGTTGCACGAGTGCCTTAGCCTCTCCAAAATTTAACCCGGAGGGCGCGCACCTCATTCCGAACAAGTGTATGATTGCGGCTCGCAAGGGACAAGTGGCGCTTGTGTTCCATACACTTCCCTCATCTGCTCTTTCTGTGCCTTCCCTCGCCTTGTACCGAGCCTTTCCATCTGACATTTTGTGAAGCTGGCACACCAAATTTCCTTGGTTCTCGCAGCCGTAAGTACGGCCACTCCTCCAAACTCCAAACTTTCACCATCCAATGAGCATAATGAATCCAAGATGAAAGTTCAGGCTAGTGCTATCTCACTTTAGAACTCTGAACATCTGCGGTTCGTTCGGAATGAGCGGTGCTTATGTTTCAAGTTCTTTCCTCATGTGCTCTCTTTGGATCTTCCCTTCCATGTGTTTTACTATCCGACAATATGTGAAGCTGGACTCGGAGTCCCTTGGGTCTCACTTTCAGAGGTATAAAATGAAGCGCAACAACTCGTAAAGATCTCCCAGACAACCTTTGAAAGACCCGCAAGCCTCAACTCCTCCGCATCAATCTAGTTGACGAAATGTCAACTGTGCAGACTTACTCGGGTCCGAAGAATGAAGGGAGTTTCATCGTGAAGCTCAAGGCTGGCGTCGACAAGGTCGCACACCTTCGCTGGCTCAATACTCGTCCCTCTGGCGTCGAAATCACGCACGGTTCATGGAACAGCACATTCTTTCATGGCTTTGCAGGTGAGCTTGTTCTCATCAAGAGCGCAATATTTTTTTGGCTTTAACCGGTTTAAAACCTACGAAAATTTGATGCAGATACAATCGACGCGCTTCGAGCGAACACTGACGTCGAGTCCATCCACGAAGACGGCATCATGAGTATTGAAAGCACCGTTACTCAGAAAGCTTGATTCCTTTAGAGCTCAATACCTTACGAAACTCCTTTCTCTCCCAGAACCGACGCTCCTTGGGGCCTCTCTCGCCTCAGCCAGGACGAACGGCTGTCTAACCAGGTCCCTGAAGCTTTGACCTTCTCGTACCGATATGACTTCTCTGCGGGCGATGGTACCGATATCTACATTATCGGTCAGTAAATTAACTTTGTATTTCCCAAACCGTTTCTTATTACTCTCGTCATCTTGTCTAGATACTGGTGAGCCTATTATAACTCCGAATGCTGAAGAAATCAAATAACTCACATCAGTTTTCGAAGGCATTAACACTGAGCATGTGAGTAACGAGTGTGCAATGGCTAGGCATCTCACTAACGCAGATTATAGGTTGATTTTGGTGGCCGTGCCCGCTGGGGAGCTACCTTTGGTGGTTACGCAGTATGTATATCTCACAGTTGGGCTGTTCCCTTGTTCGTGCTCATGGTCTGACGCAGGATGCCGACGGCAACGGCCATGGCACTCACGTCGCGTAAGTCCCTTGTTCATCTCTGACAAGAACAATCTGGGCTAATACGATACATATCAGCGGAACTGCTGCCGGCACAAGGTTTCGGCGTAGCTAAGGCCGCAAACTTGATTGCAGTCAAGGTGCTAAGAGATGACGGGTACGCAGCTCATCTTTTATACGGGAGAATACTTCTCAATACCCCTTATCTTGTCCTTCTTTCGAATACGTCAGATTTGGAACGTTGTCCGATATGTGAGTACTTCAGTGATGACCTTGTTATGATAAACATTAACGACAGGTTTTCACGCAGCTTGTCTGGCTTGAATTTCGTCGTCAATGCAGCACTAGATTCTGGTCGGCCCTCGGTTGCGAACTTGAGTCTTGGAGGCGATGCTTCAGAGGCTCTTGACGACGGTGTCACTTCTGTGAGTTTCCCGCAAATTCTCTACTGATAAAGTCTTCTCTTAAGAGTTAACATATTTATCAGCTCGTAAACTTAGGCATCCATGTCGCCGTCGCCGCAGGAAATCAAAACATTGATGCTATAACATAAGCCCTGCGCGCGCGCCGGCAGTCACCGCGGTCGGCGCGTCCAACATCGCGGACACGCGCTGGGCTTATTCGAACTTCGGCAGCAGCGTCAACATCTTTGCGCCTGGAGAGTATATCATCAGCACATGGATTGGCAGCACGTCTGCGACGCGGCCCTTGAGCGGCACGTCCATGGTAAGCAACTAATAAAAAGCAAAAGACGAAAACCATATCGAGTTGTTGATACATTTGGTACTGTTTAGGCTTCACCTCACGTCGCGGGCCTCATCGCGTACTTGATTAGTGTAAAAGGCGCTCTTCTCCCCGCGCAGATAAGATCTGAGATTGATGCGTTGAGTGTCAAGGATGCACTTGCAGACCTCCGTGAGTATGATTTCGTGAACCTTCTAATATAATTGTGCTGAGTAACTTCATCTTTTTAATAGCGTCTGGAACACCCAATGAGCTTGCCAGAAACGACATTGCTTGAAGAGCGATTCGGTAGCGATCGCAAGTTCAAGAAGGAAATATAATGTCAAAGTCAACTAAATTTTCAGAAAGATCTCTTTTAGGAATTACATATGCATGACATTGTTCAACCACTGTTAGGCAACCTGTAAATTGAAATAAACATCTCGATTATGGAATACCTTTTATTGATTTCTATACCGCGCGTCGTCTTCCATTATATACTTAGGCCCCGCTCGGCTGCAAAAGTTAGCTAACTTTTCCCCGCCAAAATCACGAGTTAGCTAATTTTCCGGTTAGCTAACTCCGGTTAGCTAACTCAATGTGAAAAGTCTGTTCGGTGCACGGCCAATTTAGCTAACTGGGTGACATGAGGTGACTTGCCGGTAGCAATCGGCTGTCACTGCCGACTCGCTTGTATGTAGTATACTGAACACTTTTTTTCTCCTTTCGCTGTGCGCATACAGGTTTTGGAAGGTATGCTTGGACATAGATAGGGTCATTATGCATCGGGAAAAAATTTCGATGAAGTTGGCACGGTTGCGAATGCATAGGCTTGTTGTACATAGGTATTTTTATGTAGAAAATGACGAGCTACATAAGCGATCACCGCTGCCAAATAAGGAGGAAAAGCCTTTTATCTTCCTTTTTTTGGCAGCGCCAATCGTTAACCCACAAGTTACGTTCTGTGATTACTACGTGACATTATGTGACAGAACCTAGCTAACTCCCCGGGCGCGGATTAGCCCCAGTGCGGCAATCCCCGACTGTCAAGTTAGCTAAACAGAGTTAGCTAACTCGTGCAGCCGAGCGGGGCCTTAGTGACCCGCAACGACTTGAAATATGCGTGAAGGCCTTGCATGATATTCCAACACCCCTGGTCGCCTCTGGTCGCGCCACGTTTTGCTGATTTTCTACTTCCGAAACAGGATTATTATTGATGTGTTGGTTTATGGTAAGGTCCGCAGTCACCCGTCATCGAGTTGCGTTGACCGATGACTATTCTATGGCACATTGACGACAATTAGCAGCGAGCATAATTTATAACAGTTGTGTATGATATCTCTTCTTTAAATACGACGCCATTCATAACGGGTCATCAAAATCCATGATTATACAAATCGAAGAAGAACACACAGTGCTATTAGCGACATACCCATGCCAGAGGGTAGACCTGTGCAGAGCCCTAACCCATGGATCAACTCCTGGTGAGCCCTATCTTGCATTACTGAGAGCACCTTTGAGGAGCATGCCACCATTTTTCATGGTTTTATTGCAACAAAATATTGTATATCATTCCTGCCTACTACAATGTCTGTTATCTAAGCAGTAACATTTTTCTCCATCTTTGTCAATCAGCCTCATCAATCGTCATTTTCCCAATACTACCTCCAAACCCAACTTTACTAGGGCTTTGTATTGAGGCTCAGTGATGCCACCAGGAACAGTGAGTTTTTTCAGTGGTTTAAATCTTGTGTCATGTGATCGAGAGTGTACCATATTCCAAAGCTTTTCAAACTTGGGGAAGGGATCACTGGAAGAAATTGCTAGTTCCTTAAGGTCAGGACAATAAGGATGTTTTTCACTCCTTGCTGTCAGTGCATCCAAAATTGTTTCGGTTGTTTCAGTCATTAGAGCTACTTCCAAATAGACCAGGCTGGGACATTGCTTCAGGTAGTTCAATACACTAGCTCCTCTGATTCGGAAGCAGAAAAAAGTGAGCTTCTCAAGGACTTGTGATTTTGAACAGCACAGAAGATCCTCAACAATAGTTGAATTTCTCGAATCAGTTGCACCCACATTCACATATAAGTCAGTCAACACAGGACAAGAAAGCTGCACAAGCAATGGCCCTATGTCTGACCTATTAGATGCAAAGATACATAGCTTAGAGAGGTTATCAAGCTTCCACACTTGAAGAGGAGAGAGATTATGATTCTCTGGCTGTTCAATCTGAATAGAAACATCAAGTGTCTTTAGGTTTTGTGCTCTTTTAATCCACCACATAATAGATTCTATAGATGGGCTGATATATAACACAAGACCTGTGAGCCGTGCATATCCAGAATTTCTACCCTTGGGTTGCATAGTGAGGACAGTGCATGCTGCTTTCCAGGAAGCATAGTTATTGTTTCTTTTGTCATCAACTACAAGTTCAAATTCCCTGAGCTGTGGTGCATTGTCAAGGTTGGTCATTGCAGCCAATAGACCCTGAACCACAGAGAAGTCGGTCACATAAATCTTCAGTGTATGCCAGCGGTGCTGACAAGTGAGAAGAAGGGCAACAATGTCTTTCATTTCTTTGCAATAGTCTTCATAGGTGCTATAGTGAGGCAAGTGCTTGTATGAGATCTTGATGGAGATAGGCACATTGCCAGATTTCTTCATCCATCTTCCCAGTTGGTTGAAGAGTGTTGCTGGACTAAGTCTTTTTCCATTTCTTATTGTGCTATTATCAAGTTCAATGCCAGCCCATAGGCGAGGTGAAGTATTGGAAATTTCCTTCCAAGTTTTGCAGATTGGAACTAGACTCAGGGGTGCAGCTGAGCAAGATGGTTTGTTATTGTGGTGAGGAAGACAAGAAACAAAAATATTAGATAGGACCTCTGTTGGAAGTTCATTCAACTGTGTCCCATTATTCCGAGGGGGCATGATATGAAGCAAGTGTGTCTCTATGGGATGGTGGTGTGAAGCAGGTTTGTGTCTTGGAAGATAGGGGCAAACAGAAGTGAGATGAAATGATAAAATTTATACCTTTGCTTCAAAATTATTACATAACACAAGCAGGAAATGTGTACTAGCAGAGATGCCAAAGTTCTGATTGGTTTGCAGTTTAGTCAAAAGAGCAAAGCTGCAAACCTTGAAAACCAACACAAAAAATACTGAACTAAAGCAAAACTACTAATTACTGCCCTGATTGGGTTAGAACCAACCCCCCCCCCCCCCCCACCCACCACACACACACACACATGACACATGCTCTCTCTCTCTACCCACCTGGAAAAAGTCATTTTGAACGTCGGTTTGCCGCTTGCTCGTGAAGGAATTGACTATTGACTTTGTCTGACATGCCGCTTTGTACATGGCTTCATGGAAAACGGAGTGGCTTTTCCTGACTTCGTACAATCATTGGATCTTCCTTCGTCTTCATCGTGGCGGTCTTCACTCCCCTGATGAACAACCTTATGTGACGTATTCACCTATGCTCTCGATCGAGGGCGATACCAGAGCTTTTCGCGCTTTTCTTGGTGCCATCCTGGCTGCTGCGGGTAAAGTTAATGTGCCCACGCTGGAAATAAAAGAAGATATCCGCCTCGATGAGATTGCCAAAGATGCAAAACCCAAGTCAGAAGATTCTCCTGAAGAACTTTGTGCGTTAAAATTACCATGGCACCACCAGAAATACCAGAGCCATACTGGTTCTCTCTTCAAGAAATAAATCCTACGTCCACGACCGGGCTGACGGACAATACCGGTGAACCTATCTACTTGCGGCTCACTCGTCCTCTCGGCCATGGCTCTACACGATTCGTCTATGAAGGCCAATTGGAGACGAAGAGCGCTCAGGATAACTGGATTCCACGAGCATTCGCCGTCAAATTTGTCGAGGTTCTGAAGACTGAAGATGAGAGTAGACGTGACCGACTTCGACATGAGTTCGGCATTTACCAAATCCTGGAACGCGCATGTCGTCAGCCCGGGCAGCTGTCGAAGCGCATTGCTCCTCAGTGCTTTGGGATGTTCGAGAGCGGCAATCTTTCTGTCCTGATATTGGAACTGCATGGCAGTGCTTTGCGGAAGTGGGAAGATTTGAATCAGACTGAAAAGTGAGTGATCTGGGTTTATTGATACGTTCTGACCTCAATTTTTCCATATAAATGATTTTAGGGAGAAGGTCTTAGAAGTGGCCCAGGAGTTACATGGCCTAGATATAGTCCATGAGGACCTTGAACCACGTAATGTTGTTCGAACCATCGCTGGCGGATTCTCCATCCTCGATTTCACTGAGTCTCGAATGCATAATTGCAAAGAAAAGAAACCGGTAAAGACGCATGGCTTTAACTTGTAAATTATTTTCAAAGACTGATGTGATCCTTGTTACTTGTAGAGTTGTAGAAGCCCTGATAAGCTGATGCGGTGTAGAGAGCTACGTCTTCTGTCGGAAGCACTGTGGGAAAGGATTCCTTCATGAAATGGCGCTGACCCCTGTTCGCGGTCTAGCAATGTCGTGCACTATATACTCAGGAGCTGTATCAACGTTAGCATGGACATTATGTTTGTTGTCCAGTCTTGATGTTGGCACATTGGCTTTTTAATAATTAATATTATCACTGTATTCTGACTCAAAGATTAACAAACAATAATACAACAGAGATACATATGATGACCATTGTCCAAGAAGTGTCGTTCACACCGTAACGTACATCGTTTTGGAATTTAATTAGCCATTGGAAGCACGGACTTGATTTCGAGACTCGTATGCGGTCCGGCACTTTGTCAAGCTTATATCTCAGCAACCACTGGACGGTTTTTCGCGATTCTAGTGGCACCTTGTAGGGAATTTCTTGAAATATTTTATTCTGATTTTTGATTTGAGGGAGGAAGATTATTTGAGATCTTGAAAAGTGACCCCCTTTTTAATCTGGCTCTACTGGCTGCACTTTTTGTCTGATTGATTTGGTCACTGATGACATTTTGTAGGGAAGAAACTAAACTAATTTTTCAAATTTAAACCAAAGCAAAATATTGAGTCTGTGACTTTTTATGTGTGCGTCTTGTATGTTCCAATACTTTTGTGAGCCACTGTATGCGCTGTTCTTTGCTAACTGGACAAATCATAATAAGTTATGACATTGATTATACTAATAGACACAGAAAATGTAAATAGCAAGCGTTATCCCGAGGTTCCTAACGCAGAGGAACACAACCATATGCTACCGTCCATGGGTGCTGCCACTCATTCGACGTGACGCTAGGACTGGACTTACAACCGGCGAATCATCACTGGGAGCTTCCGAAATCGAGCGTTCCCACCCACGTCCCTCGCACCCACTCAACGACGTCTGCGAGCTCACCCAATGCTACACCGACGCCGCGTTGCAGCACAGGGTCGTCATAACCCTTCACCTGCTCTGACGCTGTGATAGCGTGCCGCAGATCGCCATGCCTCTGCGCCTGCGCCTGCGAGGACGGGAGGCGTATGCGCAAGCTCGGATCGGGCCTTAGGCGCTTGCGGTCGCGCCCCGTCTGCATGGCGTCCGGGACATGTGCGGCACGGGCGCGCTCTTGGGACTGGAGCGCGGAGGTGAGGCTGGACGCGAGCGCACCGAGAAGCCGCCTGCGGAGGAGGATGAAGACGCCGTTCGTGGGTTTTAGGAGCGCATCGACGGAGTTGCGAAGCATCTGCTCTTCTGGTTGATGTGGAGAGGCTGGAGGAATTGTGTTAGGGTTCTCGATCACTCGAGAAGTACTGAGACGCCGATGTTCGCGTGCAACCTCGTCCGCGAGGTGGATCAGCTTCGTCGTCCCGCTATCCTGCGAGGTCTCGTCGATCTCGATCATAAGCAAAGAAAGAACGCGCTCTGTAAACGTGCGCTCTTCGGCGCTCGTGGAATTTTGATGACTCAAAGAAGTAGAGGATGGAATTTCAATGTTTGCATTTGCTGCATTCGAATGAGAGCGGAGCGGGACGAGCGTTCGCAGAACGGCAGCAATGACGAGCGCTTGCAGATGATTCTGCAGACGCAGCAGATCGTTCGTTGAGAATAGGAACTGGGGCGGAAGCACGTTGGTATTGGCGAGGGCATCAGTCCCAGATCCGGGTCGGGCAGTCGAGGACGAAGAAGACTCGCTTGAATTGGGAAGCGGATAAGACACCGCGACGTCCGAACCGAGTGCCTGCACGAGGCGGCGGACCCAGCGTGCGTCCTGCCTCTCCGAATCATCGGGTTCCGAGTGCGCATCTGCCAGCCACGTCTGCCAGCGCTCACGCACGCACTGTGTACCATACAGTGCGAGAACAGCTTTCCGTTCCTTTTCTTGCGCGGCTCGCGAGACCTCGTCTGCTAACTCCTCATCGCTCACAACGCTAAATGCAACGGATGCGAGGTCCGCCTTCATCACGTCTGCAAGGCGCAACAATTCCTTGACAGCGGCCACGATGCACGCAGGAAGGGTCATGGGGGTCGACGAGTCAGAGTCTGAGTCAGACGAGGAGCCCGAAGGAGTGATTGGACTGAGGATGGCGATAACGGCATTCAAATCGGGGTCGCGCACGGGCGCACAGCGCGTCTTAAGCGCTGCTGCGAGTTGTTTAAGGTGACGGACCGCAGAGACGAGCGGGGCGGACGTGGGTGAGAGGGGTGCGGCGAGCGTGACCATACTAGGGTGTGTCGGCGGGAGGAGCGAGAGGAGCGCAGTGTGCAGATCGGCATAGAGGCGCTTCAGGCGCGTGAGCTGGCGCGCGGGCGCGGGGTCCGCGAGGCTCTCCATCGCCTGCGAGAAGGGACGGAGAGACAGGGTCAACGATACGCCGCACGCAAGAGAGACACATGCGTAGGCACCTCGTCCCAGAACGCCTTCTGCACGATCTCCTCCACCGTCGCCTGGAGCGTCGGTGGCGCGCCGGATGCGGCCTGCCCGTCGGGCGGACCGGACTGGTTAAGCGCGTGGGCGGCCTCTGGGCTTGAAAGTGCGGCGCGGAGGGACTTGCCGGGCGGAACGACCTTGTCGGGCGCAGTGGCGAGAACGTGCAGAAATGCAACCTCGTTCAGTTGAGCCATTAATTCGGCGTCGATGAGGTGTGCGTGCACTCCGTTGGTGCGCCACGGCAAGCTTGCTGGAGAACGCGAGGGTGGTAGCGGAGCCGCCACGATAGTGAAGTTGCTAGGTTTGTTCATCAGCTGCGCTTCAACTAGATCTTTCGCGAGCGCTCGCTCGGTGTCGGTAGTTCCCCAAAGGCCCTGTTCTTCGAGCTGGGCGAGGAGCTCTGCCACTTTGCGCGCCGCTTCGTCGCCCGACTGGCTTGTATGCGCCATCTCATCGAGTATAGCAAGCGAGGACGCGAGCAAGCTGTTCTGGGGATGCTCTAAAACTTTCTGTCGGAGTGCGACGCGTACGGCGTCCATAGCAGAGCACGGTTGTTGTCGTCGTCGTCAAGGTCAAGGGCGCGAAATCGTCAATAGCACACAAACCAGAATCATCCCAATGTGGTTACCAAGAAATACAGTCGATACGTCAGCTACATGCATATGTACATGTACAAGATACAAAAAAAGGGGGGAAGAAATACACAGCAAGACCAAAGAAAATAGAAACAGTACAACAGCATTGAATAAATATCAGCGATAATAATTAGTACTGAGCAAAAAGTAGAAATCAACTTGTCGGGAGGCCAGCTGCTTTCCACGCCTCGAAGCCGCCAATAATATCTGTCGCGTTAAGCAGCCCAAGGTCGTGCAGAGACGCGGCGGCAAGCGATGATGCGAGTCCCTTTTGATCGACTACGATGATCCGCAGGTCGTAGCGGTCTGCAATGGAGAGCCTGGTCTCGGAGCGCGGGTCGAACTGCCACTCCAGCACGCCACGGTCAACGATAAGAGCGTCGGGAATTTCACCATGCGCGGCGCGCACAGCCGTGGCACGGATGTCGACCAGCACGACCGGTAACGGAAACGCGAGGTCGTGCAGCTCGTTCAGCGCCTCCAGGGGCTTGAGGCGCTCAAGACGCGTCCGCGCAGCGTCAAGTATAAGTGCAATAGAGCGTGCACCGCGTGGGGGCATCTTTGGGTTGACTACGTGCGATGTCTTGCGGACAATGTCCCAAAGCATGGCCTCATCGATGCTGCTCGTACCGACATCGTCGATGTGCCCGAGCCAGCACTCGGCCTCAGTGCGCAACTCCCTGATACGACCGAGAAATTTGGCGCATGCAAGCGTGGCGGCCTTATTGAGCAGGTGCGGCGAAGAGGCGACGATGAGCATGGGCCAGCTCTGAGCGTGTGGCGGGCCGGGCGCGACGACGAAAAGATATTCCTTGCGTTGTAGGATATGCTGTATTTTGGCGACGACATGGCGAAGGAAGGGCTCGCGGTCGTTGCCGAGTGAGAGCGTGAGCGCAACACCGACTTTAACGCCATCGATAGTCTCCGCAGCGTTAACAGTTTTGAACGCGATGCCCTCCGCTACGCGTTCACGGACGCACTCGAGACTTCTATGGGTATCGTCATCGATGGCGGCGGGCTGCTTGAGTGTTGCGCTCGCCTTCCGCCGACTGCGCCTGGCCGACATGGTGGCGACTACCAGAGAAGCGTGAGAAGAACGGAAGTCGGAAGTGCGGGGAGACTGTGCGGGCGCACGCGCTCTGCGGTCAACGTCCAACTTCTTCCTCAACACTCGCCGCGTCCGCACCATCGTCGCTCGCGTTCTATTCTATATCATGCTCGCATAACTGTCGGTAAGCTCCTCGTCTTCGTTTCCGCCTCGTGTCGCACGTCGGGAATGTCGTGTTGACCCTCATGCTCGCAGTTCCTTGTCGCCGAAGTTACCAACGACTGCTTCTTGCTCATAGTGCACGTTCAGTACATACAAATATTCCTTCACTCGTTCTTCAACTTCGACGTCGTGCTCGACGCGCCTGACCCACGTTCAACTGAACGTGCCGAGGGTCGTTCGCTTGTCTATGAAATTTCTCTATCAATAGTTGCCACGCCGTAAGCACCAGGTGTGATTTCTTAGATATCTATATTTGCTGCAGACCAGCTGATAAGTCTTGACCAGGCTGTTCCACTACTATAAAGCACTCGCAGAACTCGTGTTACCGTCGCGCCCGATTACTTGGCCATGGTTTACTCGACAGAGGTGCACGCATACACTACATTCGGCATGCATTTCTTCATCCCTCCAGAGATTGTTGTTACGGTATTCTCCAACCTCGACTGGCGGACCCTCGTCCGCTGCTCTGTGGTATGTTTTTAAAGAGCATACAGCCGCATCGTCTGTGCTGTTTCATCTAACTCCGGCGCAGGTCTGTCGGTTTTGGCGGCAGCTGATCCGCGAAACGCTCGCATTGCAGTACAAGGTCGAACTCGGGGCGAACGGCGTCGATGACGGGCCTGCAGGAGGCCTGTCTGTCACAGAGCGCATGCGTCTCCTGCTGGAACGCCGGCGGGCGTGGCGTGCCCTCGACTTCAAGCGCTGTGTGCCTATGTCGACTCCGGGTGAGTGCCATGCGTACGAGCTCGTCGGTGGCGTGTTTGCGAAGGCCATGAACCCGCAGGGCGTGATGGGCCTGGTTTCGAACCCGGGATCGCGTCACTTGTCCTTGATCAAGCTCCCGTCGGCTGGTGCGGAGGGCGAGTCGATAGTACGCGAGGACGTTGGGTTGCTCTGTAGGGACTTCGCTATGGATCCAACGCAAGACCTAATCGCTTTGTTAGAGCAGCCAAACTCGTGAGTCTGGGTCCGGTTTATTCTCACGGATTTCACGGATTCTAAAGTATAATGTAGGGAAGCGCCTTCGGTATCAGTCCACTTGCGTACGATCTCTACAAACGCGAATCATCCCCTTGCATCCGCGCCAGTCCTCAAGCACTCTCTAAAAGCGCCTTTTGAAGGTGCCGAGATGCAGATTTGTGATGACGTCGTTGCAATCTTCATTCGTATTCTCAACGTCCCGAGGCTACTTATCTGGCAATGGACAACTGGGAAGCTTCTTGTGGTGAGTCAGTCAAACGCTTTCTAGCAGCTTTCCACTGACTTTCATCGCCTGAAGCACGAGCTCAACTGCCTCACTTGCCGTTTCATCGATGATTTCTCTTTAATCTCTAACCGCGCGTTCATGATGACGAGCCGCTCCCCCCAAGGTGCAATCAGAGTGCACACTTTCTGGGCACCTGAAGTCGACGATCCCATCAACAGTGGGCGTGGGTCTTCAAGTAAGGAATGGAAGGTCGGCTGCATGGCGCTTCTCTTCCCAGCACTACAGCCAAATAATCATTATGCGGAGCTCTCTTCGCACACCGCGCCATTTACTGCCCACATTCCGAAGGGAAAGCCCTTCGCGGCCGCCGAGGACGCGCGCGTGCATGTCATGAGCGTCACCACACAGCCTACGCAGCCACCTCACTCGAACTCGGACTCGGAGCTCGGGTTTCCGACAGTGGGGCACGTCGCCAGCTTCATTGTAGTCGTTCGGAACCGCATCTTGCTCAAGTACGCGGAGCGTAAATGTGCGATGAACACGCGCGGAAACACGATCACGGAGGTTCCCTGGGAAGAGTGGGGCCCGCGCAACACGCGCTGGCTTCCTGAGCGAAGCACTCATGCGTGGTTGCGGTACGTTTCGCTTCCTTGCTTTCATTTTCATTTGATAAGAAATGACCACTGATTTACTCTCATGTTCGAATGCAGATACGTACATGGCGCACGGGTTGTGCGCGCGCTGCACAGCGCGTGGCCGAGCACGCGGTGCCGGATGCAGGTACTCGACTTCTGTGTGCACCCGCTGCGTGCGGGAGAGGATGACCGCGCGTGTGAGGCGGCGGACCGCGCGGAGCCAGACGTAGCATGTGCGCACCGACTTGTCGTCGGGCCGTCGCTGATCCGCGACCGCGCGGTGTTCAAGGGCGGGGGCGTCGAGAGTCGGCTGCCGTACCGCGAGGCGACGATGAAGACCGAGGTAGGCCCGTATTCGGGGTTTATGATTGACGAGGAGCGCGTCATTGGCTTGTCGGTTAGTGGTTTTACTCTATTCTAATATATTTATCGTTATTGAAACTAAGCAACGCGTTTTCTTTTCTTTGTCAGGCTATGGCGTTCGCGAACGGCGACATGAAGCAGGTCGACGTCTTCACTTTCTAATTCACCAACGATCCTTTCGTATCGGCTTTTTTAATCCTTTTACCTTCGCACTCGATACGCATCGGAATTTCGGAATTTTTTGACTCTGCACAGGATTTTCTCAGGAACTGGAACTCAGGATTCACATACCACTCGCAAACGGATCGGTTCTCCCGCTTTTCACTGATTCGTTTCTCCTTTTCTTCATGTTTACAGCTTAACTTACAGCAACTCGTTATCTGACTACATAATGCCTGAACAGGACGTCACCCCAGCGGTCACTCCGCTGGAAGTCTCCTCACACTACCGGCGTTTCCGAAATTTCTCGCCGTTTCCCTCTCGCCGCTTTCATTGCTGAATCCTTCCTCTGTATAAAATAGAGTATTGAGTGTAATATATATAATCGCGTGTACCTAAGGAGGTGTAATATACATTGTACATGTACATCAATGATGCCCGTATGAGATTATGATTTACAAGGTAGTCAACGGCATCTGTTTGGTCATCATTGGTATGGTGCTTGTGGACGTCGTCGAGTGAGATGTACGCAGGAACGCGCGATCTCGGAGGTTCCAGTGGCAGCTCGCATGGATAGAGCATGCGCGTAATCGCCTGTGCTCACTTGCGACGAGAAACCTCTGGATGCTTGCGATTTAAATAAAATAAAATAAAGTATTCAAACGAATTTGCATGTATACTGGTCTGTTTGATGAACAGTGCAGAATTGTTCGGATCGCATATTAGGCTCGGAAGTAAGCCTGCTTCCGGGTGCCCCTTAAAACTGATGGAACGACATGGTGAACGCTACGAAGATAAATGTGGACATCATAAGTATCTCAGTTAAACAGAATTTGTTTTTGTAATCTTTGAGCAGTCATTGAACAGTCATTGAACATACATGTACAGTAATGACATCAACAATACAGAAGTAAGAAGCCAAGGTTACAACGTCAGTACTGGACAAGAGATTGAATGTTCGTGCCAACACTAATACAGCGCCTGAGCCTAGTGCATGGCATTGCTAGACCGCGAACAGGGGTCAGCGCCAATTCATGAAGGAATCCTCTCCCACAGTGCTTCCGACAGAAGACGTAGCTCTCTACACCGCATCAGCTTATCAGGGCTTCTACAACTCTACAAGTAACAAGGATCACATCAGTCTTTGAAAATAATTTACAAGTTAAAGCCATGCGTCTTTACCGGTTTCTTTTCTTTGCAATTATGCATTCGAGACTCAGTGAAATCGAGGATGGAGAATCCGCCAGCGATGGTTCGAACAACATTACGTGGTTCAAGGTCCTCATGGACTATACCTAGACCATGTAATTCCTGGGCCACTTCTAAGACCTTCTCCCTAAAATCATGTATATGGAAAGATTGAGGTCAGAACAATCAATAAACCCAGATCGCTCACTTTTCATTCGGATTTAGATCTTCCCACTTCCACAAAGCATCACCTTGCAGTTCCAGTATCAAAACAGAAAGATTGCCGCCCTCGAACATCCCAAAGCACTGAGGTGCGATGCGCTTCGACAACTTCCCGGGCTGACGACAGGCGCGTTCCAGAATTTGGTAAATGCCGAACTCATGTCGAAGTCGGTCACGCCTAATCTCATCTTCAGTCTTCAGAACCTCGACAAATTTGACGGCGAATGCTCGTGGAATCCAGTTATCCTGAGCGCTCTTCGTCTCCAATTGGCCTTCATAGACCAGTCCTGTAGAGCCATGGCCGAGAGGGCGAGTGAGCCGTAAGTAGATAGGTTCGTCGGTATTGTCCGTCAGCCCGGTCGTGAACGTAGGATTTATTTCTTGAAGAGAGAACCAATGTGGCTCTGGTGTTTCTGGTGGTGCCATGGTGATTCTTAACGCACAAAGTTCTTCAGGAAAATCTTCTGACTTGGGTCTTGCATCTTCGGCAATGTTATCGAGGCACATATCTTCTCTTATTTCCAGTGAGGGCACATCAACTTCATTTGCAGCAGCCAGGAGGGCACCAAGGAAAGCACGAAAAGCTCTGGTCTCGCCCTCTATCGAGAGCATGGGAGAATACGTCAGATATGGTTGTTCATCAGGGGAGTGAAGACCACCGCGATGAAGACGAAGGATGATCCAATGATTGTACGAAGTCAGGAAAAGCCACTCGGTTTTCCATGAATCCATGTATAAAGCGGCCTGCCCGACAAGGTCAACAGTCAATTACATCGAGAGCAAGCAGCAGATCGACCTTTAGTATGACTTTTTCCATCAACGACCGATTGTGCCAATTTAAGTGAAATCCGCCCGCTGGTAAACAACTTCCGACTTCAGAAAGAACTTGATCAGACTTGGCATCGGCAAGAGCTACCCGCTTCAAGTCTACTATGAAATCATAATCGACTTTTGAAGCATATCCATCAGCCACGGGTTCGTCGTTAGTAACTAGAGTCTTGTTCAAACAACGCAGGCATTGGGTCGCCGCATCGAAAAATGCCTTATCGAGCAATCTGCACGCCTAACCACGTCAATATTCACACTTGTCATAGATATGCATCATATAGTCACCTTTCTTTCACTCAGATTGTCTTTCCAAAACGGAATCTCCCCATTGTTGTCGAGTCTCGGCGAGAAACGGGCCAGCAACTCAAACTCTTCAGACGCGCTCAAACGCTTGTCATCTAGAATCTCGTCCAGAGTAGAGCACAGAGCATCGACCAACTTGCTATCTCGTATAGCCCTTGCAGCTTTCCAGCGGCGATCCAGCCGGCCTGCCTCAAACAAACTAGGTTCTGTTGGATTGCAGCTTTGTGTCGAATTAGAATATGGAAAGGGAAAGACAGCGCTCTCCTCGAGAAAGTCCCGCAGACTCTTGCCCTGGTCTGCCTCCATTGTTGAGTAGCGGAGTCGGTGCACAGTCTTGGAACGAACGGCCGTTGCCAAATTAAGAAGTGGCGGCTGGTTACTTTTGAGACAGTCACACTAGTCGTGAATATGGGCGCGATATGTTTGCGACAAAGTTTTTACAGAAAATCAACATCAAGTATTCATCCGATGTACTTCCAGCACTGTCATGAACATCAACTCTTTTCGCGCAAGTATATCAAGGAGGCAGATTTTCATAGCGAAGCTTGTGATTTGGTTGCCTAAGCCAGCGAGCACCAAATGAGTATTCTATGACTTGGGTAGGACTAGCACTATATTATTGCTCTATGATACCAAGGTCCTTTTGAGATGCCGACTGCCTTTTCAAGCTGTACTTTTTGTGGGTTTCCCAGATCCTTCCGCCTCAGCGATGGCTTTCCTCTCCGCCTTCCTTCTCCTCTTCTCTTTCAACTCCTCTATTTTCCGCTTCTCGCGGAACTGCTCATCCAGCCACGCCGGTGCATTAATCACCGCGCCCCGTGGGTCAAACTTCTTCGTCAGGAGGTATCCCTGCACCTGCGCGAGGGAAAAGACGCCCTCCGGAATGAGGTCTGCGAATTTTTCACAAAGCGTGTGGATGTCCGCTTCGACGAGCTCTGGGGCTTCTACGTCGCCGTTCGGGCCGCTGCCTGCGACGGTGTCAGAATGTGTAGGATCCTGAGTCGAGGGCCGGACCGGAGCAACGGGCATACGGACGCCGCCCCTGCGCTCGAAAAAGCGGAGGAACGTCTGGCTGATTTGGTCGTGCGTCGCGAGCTCGTACTTGATCTTCACGTCTATTCTTCCCGGTCGGATCAAGGCGGGATCCAGCTTTTCGATGTGGTTTGTCTTTGGAAATACAATTATTATTGTCTAATTTTCTTTTTCTGGGTGGTTTGCACTTACAGTCGCAAATGTGATGCGCCCCTCTTCGCTCGCGACGCTGTCGAGGACGTTGAGCAGGCCGGACAAAGTGACCTCGGAGCGCGGCTGGTCTTCAAGAGCTTTCGGTAGGACGCGACCGGGCGAAAGGCCCTCTCGGGCTTTTGGGCTTTCGTCATCGTCATCGTCATCGTCGTCCTCACGCGAAAGAAATGCACAGTCAATGTCTTCCAAAAGAATGATGCAGCGGGAGGGCGTGGATGCAATGAGCTCGACGAGGGTCGAGTCGTCCATTCTGTGACAAGGGACGATTAGATGCAAACAATTAGACATCTCCGATGACAGATTCGAATTTAAGGAGAGTTTCGTACCCCTTCGATGCGAGTTGTATATAGTAAATTCTTAAGCCGAGCTCACCCGCGAGAGCATGAATTGTCGTGCTCTTCCCCGTACCAGGTTCTCCGTACAACAGATATCCTTTTGAGGTGGTTAGAGACCATTCCCCCCACAGAAAACAGACCATTATTTAAATACCTCTTCGATGAGGGACGCCAGCCCACATGTACCATTCTTCGCTATCAAGGAATTCGCGCGCATCGTCTAGAAGAGCCTCCTTCACTCCCTCTGGAAGGATGAGAGTATTTAGAGCACGACGGTTTTTTGTCACCGAACCCGTCCAGCTGCCGCTCTAAAGCGTACGTTTACAAAATGAGCACGCAATGATGAGAGCAAATTACTCACGGAGTTTGAAAGATGCACTATCACTTTCGACGTCGTGCTTTTGAGGTATTCCTCGCGAGCAGCTGCGACCAGCTCCTGTAGAACAGAACGCTTCGAGTTGTGCACACTGTTGTCTCTAGCTTAGTCATCTTCCTTTATGGCCAAGAGTTACCACGTACGTTACTGTAATGCACTGTCCGTATAACTCGGTCTCCTGGTTATAGAAACTCATATCAACGTCGAACTGCACCCATTGGTCTCTCCAGCGGACGCGCTGCTTTGCGTCAGGAGCGGGCTTGAACACTACTAGAGGGCGATCTTCCGGATCAAGTGATGCGCCCACAGAGAGGTCGGACGTCTTCGTGCTGGCTTTCAGGTTGCTTATGTCTTCGTAACCAGTTTGAGCGCGCTGAAGTATGTAAGGTCATAAATGAGCAATTATTTAGATTATAAAAATAATAGGATAAAAAAAAACTAACCATGAAAGCGCGCATCCAATCATAGGAAATATCTCCCTGCATAAATCTTGCCGTTATCACAGACCCAGACTAAAGATTCCTCATGAGCGAAAGATCATAATTGTCCAGAAGGATATTAGAACACCGTACTGTTTCGGGCAAGCGAAGTATCCTAGGCGGTACGGACGAGTTTAAGAAATGTGTTCTTGCTGCCTGGACAAAGTCATCCAGTATTTTCCGGTTACGGCTCCATACGCTGAAGGATCGAGAGCAATAATGAGTTTTCTGTAACATGTCAATCCAAAGTCCTCACCTTAAGGTCAGAATCTGCACGCTTTCGTGATCTTTCTCAGAGTCTAGATCCATGTTGACTGTGATCCAGTAGTCCCGCCAGCGAAAAAGCTCTGGTTCACTAGGTGCCGGTTGATACACGGGCTTCGGCCGACCATCGTTCGGCTTTTCTTCTCCGAGTCCATGACCGCTTGTATTACCCAGAAGGAGCGGATTGCACGCCGACACGCGAAAAACTCGAGACTGGTCCCAGACCTTCAAGTCCTCAAGGTAGAGTTTGACCCAGTCAAAGGCGAAATCGTCGCGTTTGAAGGACGCTTTAACGATAAAGACTAAACGGACAACTGATTAGCCGACACAATTGAAAATGATGGTGAATTGAAAGGATGCGCACAGTGTCTAGCGGAATCGAGAACCTTTTGGCCAATTACTTTTGATACTTCGACGACGGTACCGAGGAAAAGAAAGCGGAGAAGCTCTGCGACATGGGGATTGGAAAGCAATCGCGATAGCAGGTTTTTGAACGTTTGTATAATCCAGGTATTTGGGAGATTGAACAAGCTCTGAAGCAGTCGAAGACGGCGAACGAAATTGGATAGCAAAGATCTGTTGGTTGTCGTTAGAGACACTGAGTGAGCCATGAAGAGATGAAGTGGGGATCTAAGTATTTCTGGGGCAAAATGAAGTCAGTGCTTAAGTACTGCGATGAGCAAAGAGCAAACAGCGCGCCAACCTTTAGGCTAAGGGACTTGATCTTGCACTGCCTGGCTATAGTAGAATGCACTCTTTGACTCTCATGGCTCTAGCGACTTATATTGACTGGGATCACGCTCGGCTAGCTAAGCGCGCAGCACGGCATTGCAGCGTGTCAATCCAGTGTCCACCGCTCTGAGCGGTGCGGCGCTCTTGCATCGAACTGATCTGACTCGTCTGACTCGATCCAGTTGAAGGTAGCACCCGAACTAGCCGAACCGGCGTCAATCGACGGATGATCTGGCGTTGAGACGCCCATAGCATTAGCAAGTAGGAAGTGAGGATGAACGTGTGCCTCAACGGTCCAATGTCGGTTCATTCGAGTTGAGTCACTTTCGGGGCGGGAAGGAAAGTCCGAAAAGTGTTGGCTAGCTATTTTTCCACTCCGCCGGAAAGTCAAGTACATGTTACTCGTGTAGCCGAGCGGGGCTGAATCGTCGCACTGGAGATGACTATCATCACCATGACTACTATCACCCATAACGCACCGCCTTCTGCCGACGCTCCAGAACGACAAATCTTCATTCCATTCAGCGGGTTCAGATCACATAATCGTATGGTGCTCGAATACGTTCCCAACTTTGGGCCGTGGAGGAAAGGCGCAAACACTATCCAGAGGCTATCGTTGAGACAAAAAGGACAAGACCGCGATTCGCTACGCGTGCATCAGGCGGCTCATGTACGAGGCAGGCATAAAGATAAAAGAAAGACGAGGGCGGAAAGTAAGTCGCCTGCGTATAGATGGCCGAGGGCTGGGACGGGTGCTGGCCACCAATTTCTCGAGTACGAGGTACCCAAATCGCTTGCCACCGAAAGAGAAGATACTCAAGTCGACGGAGTTGTTGGAGACGACGGATGGACCGCAGTGGTACAAATATTACTCTGCTTAATGAAGATCGCGTTTGCTTGTATGTTCCAGTTGGTTTTGTAGTATGATTCGTTTTATTTGGACTAATCTGATTGCTTTTTTGAATGTTCTAGTCTGCCTCCGAATTACTGAGTCTCGGCGAGGTGACGACAGGCAACTTCAACTTGGCGTCCGTCTCCTTGCTCTCGATTGCACTTTTGAGATCTAGGGCAGTCGTAAATGTAAGACACCGTAAGAATGCCTTACAAATAGACATTATGTGTGTACCCTCAAGGGCCTGAATTCGAGCCATCCTTATCAACAAGTGGTACTCATGTCCGGAATACTTTCAATATCATGGCATCGGGATTGCTGGAAGAGGAGAAGAAGAAGAAGATATTAATCCATCTCCTCCCAGCTTCGTCTCTCCAGACGCCCAGATTTCGTCCTCCCACCTCGGAAAACCATACCCAGGCGATGGGAAAAGCATACCTGTAAATAGTGAGAACTAGACTCCACGTGAACTTGCACACAGCATCAAGTTAGCTCTCATGAGATGTGGAAAACAAGGAAGAGATACGCGTCGGGTGCTATATCGAACTTGGCCGCGGGTAGACAGGAATAAATATAGCCGACTTTGTGATATGTGCATGAGTCATTTTGCTGCGAATTGAGATAGATGCATTCTCCGACAACTCTTGCGATTGAGACGTATCGAGAAAGCGATTTCCGAGGCCATATTATGAGCGAAGCGTAGGAGACTCATCAATCCCCACTAAATTCAAGATTACGTTAAAGAATACAACATAGATCAGCCACATCATGGACCAAATACAAATCCTTTAAAAAACATCTTCCGGAAAAATAATGCCTATCCCTCCCGTCGTGGAAGCGCCGTCCACGCCTTCCGGAGATTGAGGCGTTCAATCACGCGTGCGGGCATGCAGTATACTGGATCGAGGTCCTCGAGATGCGGGTAGCCCAGAAGTGAGAGGCCTGAAGGATCAAGTCCAGTATAAGCTTAAAGCACACGGGAAATGGGGAAGGAACCCACCTGCGATGCCAAAGTGCGTGTGAAACACGTCGGCGGTGTTGCCTGGGCGGTCGGCGATCCCGCCGGCGTCCGGATCCTGGAGGCGGTTTTACAAGGTTGCAAGCGGAGCCGGAAGAGAAGGATCGTACCTGTGCAGAGAGGATAAATGCCGAGAGCTTGTCCGCGTCGATCCAGCTCAGCTTGTTTAGGACCGAGAGCGCCGAGAGGACCCAGAAACTGTAGCAGACCTGGAAAAAGAGTGAGATCAAGATTTGTTAGAGCAATGAAAGGGAGATCCAGCGTACGTCCTCGAGCTTCTCAGGTCGACCATTGAGTCCGCCACTGGGGAGCTGTCGTTCTGCGAGCCACCATGCGAGTGTGTCGACATCAATCGCGTCTAGCTTGTCGAGGATGGCCAATGCGCCAACGCATACAAACGCTGAGAAGAATACTCAGAGCAGTCCTATTTCCAATCAGGAGGGGATGCCTACCCTGCCCTGAATGGCTCTCCGCCCCGGGTGCGAGCCCAAATCCACCGTCGACGTTCTTGCATTTAACGACATGCGCAACGGCGCGCGCGCGTCCGTCGATGCCAGCACGGTCGAGCGCAGGGAGGCGACCGAGGAGCGAGAGCGCGGAGATTGAGCAGTAGAGAAAGCGTGTATCTGTTTCGCCGAAGCGATCGCCTGCGAATGCGCCAGATGGCTGCTGTAACGAAAGGATGACTGCTTTGCGTAAATAATAACAGGATGCTGATAAGTAGCTCGAGAGAACACGCACAACCTGTGACGCGCCCAACATCGACTCTGTCGAGTGCGTCCTGCATAATAAGAATCTGGATCGCGCTGAGCGTGGAGAGGATATGCGCATCGTGTCCCGGGTATGCGCCGAACGCACCTACTCATCGCCATGAACCACGCGTCGGTCAAACAAGTCAATGCCGACACTAACCTACATCATCGTCCCAGCAGTTCATAACAAACTCTATCATCTCCTCCCTCGGGAGCGCGTCCTGGCGGCCCATGATGCAGAGGGCGGTGAGTCCCCAATATATGCCATTGAGCCTGAGGTGTGTGGTGAGGTGGTATGCAAGGTCGTCCTTGCGCTGCAGAAACTGAGTTTCGGTGTCCGGCAGCACGACGAGCTTATGTGCTCACGTTGTCGAGTGACTGGATGTATTTGACGTGCAGCGTGGTCAATAGCTCGGACGCCATGACGGTTGTCGACGACGCTGAAGGAAGTCAGCTCGCAAGATTGTCCCACATGACCTATCTAGTCTCTTTAGCGACTAATCCTCGAATACTATGTAGTATCCTCGAGGACAACGACAAGACGCTCTTCCTTGCGAGATGCAACCTAGAACATGAACGTTCACGATATTCTTTACTACTTCTCCTAGGCGCGCAACACATGAGTACATATCTTGTCACTCTACTGGCTACAGTAAGGCAGACCGAAAAGCGCAGAGCGCTCAAGCTGGTCATACATTGTATCTGAAAAACTCCAACACGTGGACCAACAAGTACGATAAGGCTGCAACTTGCAAAGCAGATTCGTTTGGTGAGTAGAACCCATAGCTGAAACCATTCGATCAACAGCGCCGTCAGCGACAATGTTTTCGTCGGTGGTTTCCATCAACAAAAATCAGCCGCAGCCGATATTAAGGCATCAGCATCGTCTACGCACTCTGACGGGAGGCGTCGTTTCCGATACATCGATGCGCAAGGTATCAATGCAGAAGGCAACGGTACAGCTTGCGTCAAAGATACACGTAGAAAGCGAGGCCATACTAAAAGGGATCCGAGCTGACAGTGATGCAGAGCAATGTCAAGGACAACGATACAGTAAATAAGTGAGGAAATCAATCCGCTTTTCATCGATCGGACTGCTCTGATAAACAGTACCTGTAATCGCCGAGCTTAGCCACACGAGGGAACGACCAATAGCGCCGTCAGCGACAATATCTTCGTCGATGTTTTCCGTCAACATAAATCAGCAACCGCCGATGTCGGACTACAGTCCGAGCAGCGTCCCTCTTCCGGCGGATGCTCGTCAGCCCTTCATTTGATGAAGGGCGGATGCTCGGAAGAGGGACGCTGCTCGGACTGTAGTCCGACTTCGGCGGTTGCTGAGCCTGGGCCGAAAGTGGCGACAGACTCGGCAGGAGAGGGGGAGGGGGCGGGAACAGGGACGGGGGTGATGAAGCTTTCATTACCCCCGTCCCTGTTCCCGCCCCCTCCCCCTCTCCTGCCGAGTCTGTCGCCACTTCGGCCCAGGCTCAGCAATCCCCACGCCACCGTGGACCAGTGCCGACGCCGCGCAAACCTCTGCCACGGTCACAGACAGCAGCGACGCTGGCGGACCTCCGGCGGCCACCTCGGCACGTGAGGCAAGGTCGACTCGTCCGTCCATAAGGCACCAACGATGTCGGGAGGTGTCGTTAACGATGAATCGATACGCAAGGTATCAATGCAGAAAGCAACGGTGCACCGCATCGACATTTTGAAACGAAGAAAACGAGGCGATATCAACGAGGATCCCAGCAGTGATGCAGAGCAATGTTTACAGCAACAGGGAAGAAGTAAAGAAATGAAATCGCTTTTCAGCGATCGCGATTGTGCTGAGAAACAGTACCTGTAATCGTCAAGCTTCGCCTCCATGCAAACAAGGACGCCACACGAGAAAGAGGCGTCTATAGAACGCTCACGTAATGGTCGGCGTCAAGGCGTTTAGTCTTTCAACTACTCCGGACCTACACCTCTAGCCGGCATACTTGAGGAAGAATGCTGCCCGAGCCGTTCGCGCTCTCCAGTCTACAGCCGGTCCAGTCAGCTCTCTTTTCCGACTCCAGTCGGGTCAGCCTCTTATAGCGTATGCGACTACAACCAATAACGAAAGGGAAAAGCTGGGTTCGTCTCCCCAACCTCAGCTCTGGTCGCGATTCGCGGCAATCACCGCAGGTACGATAATTCGTTATGCTCCCTGTTGAAAGCCTGTGTACTTGACTGTGCGCCGAAATGCAATGCAACTTCTGGTATTCAACCCTCAGCGCCGCTCGCCGCATCGGCAAACACGTTCGAATCAATGAAGCAGGTAGACGCTTACTCACAAATACACACAAGCAATTCTCCCCTTCGTCGTCACTACCGTCGCGTAGTAGACCCGGCCTAGGTATTTAAAATCACATAACGGAGACGATGTCGGGTTGCCGAAGGACGACGCAAGCCTGCGCCCATCTTCGTTCCTCTCTTCAGTGCCACCAGTGCTCAGTCGAATGAAGCGATTTCATATCGGGTTATGAGGGCTGTCTACTTTCCGCAGACAGCACGAAACATTTGACCGAGTGCCATTTCGCACCCGATAAATGGCTTGCTGCGAACTAAAGCACGAGAATGACACATGAGCAATGACCAAGGACGGCTGATCGAGAAAGCGGTTTGGTCGTTCGATGGCTCGCTCTACTTACTAGCTACGAAGGGCGGAATTTATACTTGAGAAGAGAAGGAAACGTAATTACTATCGCGAAACCAAAGACAAAGGGAATCTACAAGAGCCCCCGAGTGCAGCGAGCGGCTCGAAATCAAAGGGAATGAGGGAACGGGCGGCTCTCCGTTGAAATTCAAGGCATGCGTCTTTTCTTCCTTTGTACAGTCGTCAGTGCTGTACGTGAGTAAGCATGGCAAACGATCGGGAAGAGACTAGCTTCGATATTTGTAAGGCTCAAGTGTAACTAAAACATAATATCGCCTATCGCTGGCAGCGCAACATCCGTCTCTTTGGAGCCAGGACTTTATTAGTGCATTCTATAATAAAACCACCGTTAGCGAGGCTGAGAGCGAACTCCTGGGAGAACAAAGTGGGCCAAACAAAGGTGCGCGGCGCTCGGTGGCGCTAAAGAAGCGGACTCATCTCTCGCCGTATCCAGATTGAGTCTGCCTCGCAATTGTTATTGCCTTATAGGAAATATGGTAAATGTACGTGCTTCATCACGAGGTCGCTTGGAGGATTGTCAGAACTGACACGTGGGATCATTCCAGCGGCCTTGTTTCCGGAGCTTATCACTACCCCTAACTCGGGTTACCTAGAAGATAAACGTTGAGCATTTCTAAGGGTCAATTGGAATACAAGATCGAATTGCGCTTCAGAGATTTCGGTAGTGCACTGGCCTGCAAGTCCTTGTCGTGCTCAAAGCGTGGTCTTTTGTAATAATTTCGACAACATCGGATATTCAGTTTTGGCCAGTTATTAAACAAATATCTATTGTATTATAGTGGGCTCCCAACAAGAGCGCTTCCACATCCTTATTCGTTACAATGCCACTGTGCATTGTTCTTCCGAGAAGATGTAGTAGGTTGGGCCCGTGTTCTATGAACAATAAGAAGTGGACGGTTGAACAAGGCACGTGACTCAGCCACTGTGGCTCAAAATTCGCGTACAAGTAGCAGCAGCCGAGTGGCCGAACGTTACAACATCTTGACCAACTACCACAACCTGCCTCCGAACCATCCTCACTACTTACTCTCGATCATCACCGCCTAGGCACAGATCTACCTTCACATCCTATCTCAACAATCAACACATCACATTATACGATATGAGTGGCTTTCCAAAGCGCAATCTTGCCAAGAGGCTTCGTAGCCAGATGGAAGGGTCTCGGACCAGAAGCACAATCGTCCCTAACTGGGACATCCCAGGTGCAGGACCTAGCAGTGAACAGCTTACTATTAACCCGAGATTCGAGAACACCGGACGCACGGACACGCACAACCTCTTCGAAGCTGCATCTCCTAGCGCCTTCACCACCGCCGATGAGTACCCTATTGCCGGTCCATCCAACCATAGCGCCGCGAGCTCCGCCCAAGACGATGCGTCGGATTGCAGCTCTGCAACGATCAGGCCATCCCCCCAACGCGCTCAGGTCGGCACGCCCACCAAGCCCAAATTTTCTGACTTCAGAGACGCCGGCGTCGATGACGAAGACGATGAGATGCACCCCGAGCGTTCTGAAGATGGCTTCGACCCCATGGATTATATAGATGACGATGTCGCTGAGGCGCCGGTCGCTAGCGAACGATTCCGTATCGCCATGGATGCCCAGCGGGGCAACATAATCTCTGCAAGAGGTGAAGCCGCCGCCATCACCGCCACACCCTTGAATCGCGGCGTCTACGTAGCTAATGCGGGGGGCGCCGTCGCCGACCGCGTTATTGCGCAAGACAATATCTTGGAGGACAACGGTGCCTCCTCCGCAATACACATCGTAGAACGCCGCGCCGCGTTGGCAGATGATTCAGCTGACGGGGACGCTCAGCCGAACAAAGGCACAGTCCTTGGGGAGTCTGTCAGCGAAAGCCGTAGAAGAAGTAAGCAAACCTTTTCGTTTTCCGCCCAACTGCTCGCTGATGAGCGACGTCTACGATCTTCAGATTCGGCTTCGAACGCATTTGAGGAAGCCCCTCGCGCGAGGGGAAAGAATGCCAGGAGGGGGAAGGCAGGCCCGACCACCCGTCTGGACGGGAACGTGCCTGGAGCTTCCCAGCCCATCGACATCGCGATGGAAGGCGCTGGTCCGCGAACGCGGGCCAGAGCGAGAGCCGCTGGGTTGCCCAGCGGTCCGACCGCCGTCGCACCCACCGCGCCTGCCCCGCCCACTGTACCCGCCAACCCCTCTGATGCGCGAGTTCGCACCCGGGTCCAGCCCGCTAGGGCAGCTAGGGCGAAGCCAGCTTCAGTAACAAGGGGAAAGACGACAACTAGCAAGGGGAAAGGAAAGGCTCGCGCGTCTGCTCCTTCCCCCGAGCCCATCCCAGTTGTGGCTCGCGCCAATCGTCGCCGTGCGCTTGCCGCAATCAAGAAAGAAGAAAGCATCGCCCTCTTGCAGACACCGCGCCTGAATGCCAAAGCCCCCGCCGCTCCACCTTCAGCGCCAGAGCCCCCAGCGAAGCCTGCGCGCAGGACGCGCCAGAAGGCTCCAGTCGCGCCTCCCGCGAACACAGTGCGTACAACACGTCAAAGGGCTGGGAAAGCATCGGCCGCGCCTCCTCCACCCCCAGCACCTCCTGCTGAGCCGGCCGATCCGACTAACACGCGGACACTGCGGAGCAAGAGGGCGTATGGTCTCGAGGTGCCCCAACCGAAGCCTCGTACTCGCCGCACGGCGCAGCAAGCTGACGCTCCGGCACTTAAAGGGAAGGGGAAGGGGAAGGCAACGGCAGGCCAGAAAAGGCGGCGAGACGATGACGACGCCGACGACGACGACGACGACGACGATGTGGACGAGCCTGGCCCATCGAAACGGCGACCATCGAAACGGCGCAAGGCCGCGCCCGCGCCCGAACCCGCATCAGTGATACCTGCCCCTACAACGGCTCCTGCTCCTGCTCCTGCTCCTGCCCCTATACCGGCACCGGCACCGGCACCGGCACCCGAACCTGAACCCGAACCTGAACCTGAATCTGAACCCGAAATTGAACAGGATCTCGCGGTGTTCCATCCGATACCGCCAGAAATTCTCAATATCCTCAATCCAGGGGGGGCTGCAGCGCTGTTCAATCCACCGCAGCAGCAAGCGCAGGCCAACGTCGTCAACCCATTTCCACCCAGGCCGCTCCGCAGGCATGAAACGACGCTGGTTGACGGGAAGATATGGGTGCCGTTCCGATACCGAAGTTAGGCTCGTCTCGTATGGATGGCGTCGATGCGCTCTTCAGATTTCTGTTTCGATTTCTTTTGTCAGTTTCTTTTGTCAGTTTCTCTTTGTCATACCGCTTCCTCAAAGGAAAGATACCTTTGCATTGAGCTTCCTACATACCTTTAGGGCGTCGCAACATTGCGGCGCCATCTCTAGATTTTTCTGCCTATTCATCTCTTTGTACAACTTTCCATGGATAGCGCCATGGATTAGTTCATTTTTATTCTGTTTTCTTTCAATATTTGTCCGCACGCCTGTTTAGAATATATAATATCGTGTTGCTCACCGTTTTCTCGCCATTGACGGTCGGAAAATACTCAGTCAAGCCGTCTAGACTACCAGTTGGGCAATTCGGGACGCGGTGGAGAAGGCGACTGAGCCATGTCGCTATGTGCCACTCACCTTGAAAGGCATAGGAAGATGGTGGTAGAACGCTGAGGCTGTTACATCTGTTTGTCGATGCACGCACAAGTTGTGCACACCTTTTGAGTTTCCTGCCTCGCGTCCTCTGGCCCATTATCGATGTCTTTACAATGACTGAGCCGCCCGGAAAGATTGTGTACTACTCGAGCGCTACTCGAGAGCTGCCGTAGAGGAGAGCCCTGTAATTTAATGAGGAAAGCTTCTATGCTTTTCTCGAGAGCTTGACGTGGCCAGTCATGTTCGGGAGAACTGCGGTCTTTGGAGCCGGACTTAGTTGCAGCATTACAACCGCTGGGCCTGTGAGTAAGGAGTTATATAGTATGGGAGGCCTCAGCAAGACAAATTTGTTGGCCACTAGGTGCACTTGTGCTTGAGGTACAGGCCGGACAAACTGTACGACTATTTCTACTCCCAGGTGAGTAGAAAAATGACGCCTAGTAAACGATCAGCGCCGCCAAAGAAGGAAGAAATACCTCGTCTCCTTCCGTATTTGGCAGCGCCGATCGCTTACGTGGTTCGTCATTTCTAAATCGATTTCCCGCTGTCTGCCTTTGGCCGAACCATTTTGCCTACAAAAATCAACTGGACGAGCAGATCACATTGTTTTTAGCACAATCGAAGACACAAAACGAACATGCGAACTGAGTGTTCGCATTTTTTTGCCCTCTTTGTCTGTATTTTGCTCATGTCACCCGATACAGAACAAATAATTATATCTTGTCGACAGTGAAAGAAGGGAGGGGGAAGACGGGAAGGGGCTCCCGTAGGATCTAATTCACCCCCAATTGCCTATCTTCTAATCTTTCTCTTCGTGGCGCAGCTCAGAGAGGATTCAGTTTAGGTACAAGCCGTCTGGCGCCTGCACCCATACTTCGGTGTCTTCCTTCAGCAAGAATACATCTGCAAGTTAGTTCGCAGTGGCTCGATTCTGTGAAATATCATTGGTGTATCATGGACTTGTCCGCGTGAAAGCATTTTTCTATCAAACACTTCGTCAGAATTTCTGTTAGGAACTGCCCAATTGTCCAGGCACAGATTCCAAGAGGCGCTGCGATACGAGGGTATCAAATACATGCAGGACGTGTAGTGGAGCGCTAAGATGTATTGTACACTGTAAGTCGATTGGACAATCGTCACTGATCACCCGGATGTCGCCTACGGATTCAACTCCTGTTTTATTCAAAAGGTACTGCAAAGAACGGTATAAGTTTAGAATCTACTCCGTCGTCGTAAATGACATCCAGATTAATACTCTTACCGGACATGGGGGAAACGAATCTTTGAAAAACGACATTTGAAGGAATCGGAAGAGGAAGATTGCGTCAGAAAACTCGACTTAATTGTAAAGCTCTTCAAGATTCACACATGGACAAAGAATAAAAAGTCAGGCAATTTAAGCTCCGTCGGTAATTCAAAAGCCAAAGCGTGACGTCTGAGAGAATAAGCTGAACCAGCGAAGGCGCGCGTTGGTGCCAGGTTTGGCGTACTGGTTGGGATTTATTTCATGCAGTGTCGGCGGGCTTTCCGTTTTCAAAATCTTCTTTTCCATTGCCTTTTAGAAGGAAGAAAACCCGAAGCTTTGCGAATATCATCGCTTCAGCAGGATATATATATTTATTATTATCAGTTTAACATGTAGATACGCAGGGCAACCTCTTTCAAGAAGCTCTCCGATAATCAGCTCAGCTGCGGCCTACTCGAACCCCGCCTAGCACTAACTGTGAATAAATTAGTCCTGTCTTTGGTCCTTCCATTATTCTTAGGTGCCATCAGACGACGTCGCCTACCAAACTTTCCCTCGAAGAATAGCATCGGTGCATCGCGCAGGGAAGCGCAGGGAAGCGCAGGGCACAGATTCCTATGCTGGCCCGGCTGACGGCGACTCTGAACCGACTGGAGGCTTGATCACTGTGAAGCCTGTAGGCAGGCAAAGACGGGAAAAAGTAAGCAAGCAGGATACACTTTGCGTCCGACTGTACGCTGGCGAGCGAGGTCTGCGATCACCACGGCCGGCTTCGAGGGCAGATGGAAAGAAAGAAAGCGCCCTTATGCAGAAGAACTAGCACTAGGGATCGGAAACGTGACCATGGATGCGGCAAAAGTAAACTTGCTGAGACATAAGTTTGTAGATCCCGCGACGGACTACATCGGTCCGCGAACGCAGAGAGCTCCCCCAAACGGTCTGAACGTCGCTTCCGCCGCATTCACCGCGTCTGCCAACCCATCTGGGGTGCAAATTCGCGCTTGTCTCCAGTCTGCTAATACGAAGGCGATGAGGGAAATAGGGCAAAGGAGAGGCTCGGGGCTGCTTCTTCCGCCGAGCGTCCTAATATGTTCTGCTCTGGCACCTTATGCGGATGCTACTGCGCTCGAGGAAGATTCTGGCGCAGCTCTCGGTTCTGCTCTGGCGTCCTAGACACAGCTCGCAGATCCCAAATGTCTGCAAAAACTCCATTACTCTTCCTGACCGCCTCGAAAGAGTACTTAATCCGTTATTCAGGAAGAGGTTGAAGGGAACACTGTAGCATCTGACGGATCTGCGGACGAGGAGACCAGGAAGAAGTCGCTTCTTTTCTGTCCAAAGCGTGTAGGACAAGGCTGACGCTGATCCGCCTGTGACATATATCAAATCTGCGGAGGAGGAAGATGAAGAAAATCTATTGCTGGCTAAAAAAGTGGTTCAATCCATTTCTGCAAACATGGTCGTATCTTGGTACTTACCGTTGAAAATCGAAGGATGATTACTTCAAGTACTCAGGTCATTTTAGGGTGTGTATGAGCACGTCGAAGGGCAGAGATAAAACAATGTGGTAAAAGTTTAAGGAGACGCGTTTCTAGATGATGATCGTATATCTCAGCTCTCAATGATCGACACGCCTCCGAGCGCCATGTCGTCCTTTGTATCTGCTCACATCAGTTCACGCAGCAGAGGCTCAGGCTCAAGTGCGCGCACGCACCATGATTATGTGCATAAATGAAATTGCCCACAAAGCGCATGAAAGAAGTACATAATTTAAAGAAAGACATCCCAGAGCCCCAGGTACTGTACGTGCCGCCGCATTAAACCTTGTAGCGCCTCCCAGTTTTTGTAAAGAATGTCTGAAGGATGTAGACTTGCACACTGGAACAGGACGCGTTAGCACTGTAAGTCGGGAGCAGGAAGGAAACGGGGAGATAACTCACATGGCCATGCCCACGACACCCAGAACTTCCAGGACGGCAAACCAGAAGACTTTGCTGTGCTAACAGTCAGGAAGGGAGAAGTGGAAGGGAGTAATATGTAATTACCTCTGCGTAGACTTGACGATCGCGAAACCGCGATTCTCGCGCGTGTGGAAGCTGGAAGACAATCGACGCGTAAATCGTCTCCATCGAATGTAAGAATAGCTTGAGAGGCTCACAATTTCTGCATGCGCTTGATGCTGAGAAGTTGTCCGTTCAGGCGGAATATACTCTCCTCAAGCGCGCTCGAGTGGTCTGCGATCTGGCCGGGCTTCGTCGCAGGCTCGCGCCGCGGCTCGCTCTCAACCATGATGTCGAAGTCGATAAGCTTCTCCGAAAGCGTGCTCATGTCGTTCGTGAAGCAGAAGGAGTATTCGCCGACAGTGTTCGCGGTGAGCACGTAGTCGCCCTGCCGCTCGCGCGTGCCATCGAGTACGTTCTTGTCGTTCGGGTCAGTTACTAAGAAGTCGATGTCGAATGAGCCACCAGATTGCACGGCAAAATAAAACTGTCATATATAATTTAGCAATGTAGGACAGGTGAAAGTGTGAACGCGTTGAACGTACTCCGATCTTTTCGCCGGCCTTGTCGACATCGGCGTAGAAACAAAGACGCTCGTTGGGGGAGATAGCCGTTGTCAGTGCCGACCCCCACACTAAGGCTGGCAACAACGAGGAGGCGGCGAAGGCCAGCAGCGCCAAGGACAGCAGCATCGTTGTGAGCTGGCGTATACGTTGTGCGTCGGCGACCACTGCGCTCTGCTGTATGTCGCGTAAGGAAGTCCTTTCGCACGGATACAGTGGTACTCGCCAGTATCGTGCTCCGGACAGCCAAACGACGGGCACGCGATGAAGACGACCCCAGCACTAACGGTGTGGCTCATGTGAGCCTTCTCTCTGCTTTGTGTATAATCTGAAAAACCGGCTTTGTTCTTACAGAGCCACTCTGGATCTCGAAGACTGGACTACAATTACATTGATTACATTGGTGCAGACAAACGCAGGAAACAAAACAAAGCATCGCGAATAAATACGAATAAAGAATAACGTGTATAAAAGTACGTTGCAAATCAGCATACTAACGGAAAGGTTGTCTAGAGATTACCAGTGAGAAGGATCTGGCTCGCCGACGTACTCCTCATTTTCAATCGCGTTTTCAGCGTCCTCGTCCGAGGACCACTCCCCGTCCGAATGAGCACTATCGACAGCAAGACAGAGGTCCGCATACATCGCAGCTAACGCCGCCGGCGTTTGCGTGTTCGCGGGCGTTTCTGAGGGCGCGCTCTCTGGACCTAATGGATTAGGCGACGCCGGAGCGGTAGGAACAAGCTCTTCAGTCTCATCCTCATCGTTGCTGTAGTTGACGATAGGATTCCCATCATTGGTTGGCTGGCTTTCCTGAACCGACTCGAATGAGGGCAGCGTGTCTGCAGTTGGACTCGAACTTTCTGCGGTGCTGGCCGCATTTTGAGTTCCAAAGTCCCGTATGCGTTGGGTGGCAGGAGCTGCAGGGGCTGTGATTGATCTTGTCGGAAGAGGAGAGAAAACCCGAGCGTCCTTTGCTTTCTGAGGAGTGGTAGGAGAGGAAACAATTTCAGAACCGGATGGGCGAGTTTCTGGAGCTGACGCAGGCTCCATGTTCATGGTTTCAGGTCTTGACGCGTATGAAGGCAGCAAGTCTGCAGCAACCCAAGGGTCCGTTGTCTTCTGCGGGGTGGCAGGGAAGATGACGATCTGAGGGATTGGCGGTTCTACGATGTGAGAACCGACTTCGATCGCAGATGGGTGCGTCTCTGCGGCTGGCAGAGGCTCCAAGTCCATCGTTTCAGACTGCGTACGTTGAACCGCAGAAGGTACGAATTCCATTGCCACAGATTGCGTGCGCTGAAGCACTCGAGGCGCAATACCAGTCTGCGGAAGCGGAGGCTCTACGTCCATAACCACGGACTCCGTGCGCTGTAAAGCGCGATGTCCATTGTTGAACAATGGAAGCGGAGTTGGTAGCATTTGCATCTCCTCATCGACGCTGTAAGCACCTGTGTCCATGTTACTCATCACCTCATTACTATTAGCGCCGACGAAGAAAGACGATGGGCATTGCGGCAAAGGTGGGCTGAGCGCGTCGATCATCATGAGTGTGGCGTCCGGTTCGCATTCTGCTTCCATGGGAAGCATCTCAACCTCCTGGTCGACGCAATACACGAAAGGTATTGTGCTCACATCTAGCTTCACGTCCTCGGGCACCATACACGTGGATACGAACTGATCCACTTCGTCCAAGTCCATCTCGGAATCCTGCAGGGAAGCCTGGTAGTCATGATCTTTCTCCTGGGCCGAGGAGGGATGAAGGTCGTCCTTGATTGGCGGCGTTGATAGTTGACTTCTGCCTATTATCCAAGGAGAGGGCGCGACCGTGGACGAAACGGATGGTAGTGGGGAATCGCCATTGAAAAGAGTCGAGCTGGCAGAAACTCTTGGGCTGGCGTTACTGTGGGCGAGAGGTTCCGGAGGATTGAAACACATATTCTTGGTGGCTGTTTCCGCCGGCCATATGCGGTCTTCATCTCCGTTATCTTCTTTAACGCCCGCAGGTTCACTAGATCGTACGATCGGATCAGCGTCCCCTTCGTTCTGCTTGCTCTGGGTAGAAGACGAGGTATCCTCTTCGCTCTCCTCGCTACTTGGGTACAGGCTGCAGTCGAATAGTGGACCAAGTACGGATTTCAGGTTGTTGGGCATAACGATGGTGTCATTGCAGATGCCGGGGTCGACGAGATGAGCCAGGAACTGCTCAAGCGTGGTAGCATCCGCATACGACGCCAGAGCTGAACCGAACGGCCCGTATCGTTTGCGGTCCTCGGCATCCGAAACCCAGTCCCAGTTATACGCGTACGTACTTGTTTCTCGCAAAATCTCCATGAAACCCTCCCCTTCTTTCTTTACCGTCTGGGCGCTCGGACGCTTCAGCTCTCCCCATTTCGATACGATGCCCGTCGTCGCTAGGTAGACGAGGCCCTCTCCGAGAGTCGTCCGTCCATCCTGCCATACAAGGCACTCTTCCAGTGCGACCCAGCCGTTCGCGAGCATGATTATGAGCTCGTGCGGCAAGCATGCAGCTGCGAGCTCATAGTCTGCGCGTCCGTGATGGAGCACTGCGCTACGAGCCGTATGGAACCATGAGTATGCGCGCGTCAGATTGAAGCTTCGGCGGGAGGATTTCGGTTTCTGTGGTTGTGGCTGACGAAGTTCGGGAGAGTCCGCATTTGACGCTGCTGGTGCCCCGCTTGGTCCTGGCGAGAAAGTGTGTGCGGGCCGCGAGCGACGACGCCGAGGTGGACTGGGAGCCAGAGATGATCGCCGTGACTCGGCGGGCTTGCACTGGCGAGTGCTCGTACTGCGCGTTGCTCTCCAGCCGCCACGCCTGCCAAGTATCATTTTCTTCAGACGCTTTCCGTCCGCCCGGGCCTGCTTTTTGTTCTCGAGGGTCTGCCCCTTTATCTTAGGTGCCTTCCTGCGCCAGTGCTGCCGGGAGATGGAGATGTGTAAACGAGATGCACGCGATGGATGCAGGTGCATAGAGTAGAGCACGTACCTTTAAAGCGTGCGCCTTTTGCTTCATATTTAACCTCCCCTGACGCGTGGACGCGAACTCGTCGGCGCGCACGCCATCACTTGTTCCGTGGGATTCTATATCGGGTTGTGGTGTGCAGTTGCGTAGGGCCGTCGGCATCATCGAGGCGAGCATTCCTATGATGCTCCCGAATATCGAGGGCCGTGTCGGCTGTGGACGGACATGGGTGAGCACTGTGCGCGCAAAGCGTTCTGCGTTCCTGAAGAGACTCACCATTGTGCAGGGCATCGCGTCTGTTGAGTTTTGGAAATGCGTGTGGCTGAATGTAGCTGAATGCCGGATGCGCGGATAGATGGAAATGCAGTCACTGTGGTTGAATGTGGCTGAGAATGCTGGATACGCGGATAGATGGCGTATAGGAGCGGTGTTGGGTGACGAGATGCTCGTTGTCGGAAAGCAAGAGCGTCGTCGGGATGTCTGTGTCTTTATGTCTCGCTAAACGTATGATGTTGGCCTGAGCCACCATCCACCTGTTCCCTTGTTGTATTTCCAGAAAAATACAGCGCATTATGTAATCAAATCCTTTTGTTTCGAAAAAGTGCTTCCGTTGTTCCGATTTTCCCTTTTCGGCTCAAATGGACCCGCTGATCAGTTTTATCTTATCGGATGTCGCGCCTCGTGTGTGGCTGCGAATTCTTTAAAGGCGCTTGCTTCCGTTGAGCGCTGAGTGGCAGATGCTTCTTTTTCATTTCATTTTATTTCTGGAGGTTTCTCTTGGACAGCTGGGTCGTGACTCAACTCGTCGATACCCCTGAGACGGACTTTAGAGAATGGGGAGACCAGAGTTCTATGCTGGAAATGCTACGCTTTCGCCGACAACTACTAGATTAAAGTGTGGCCTTCACAATCCCTTTTTTTCAATTCCACGATACGGGGGAATGCAAACGTCTTCGCGAGGCGAGATGGGACTCGACTGAGCGCACCATGAGCCCGACCCCGTACGCCCGTGAATGCGCCGCCGGGGCACATCATGTACACTCTCGTATGCGAAGTATCTACGTGCTGTGCTGCACTGCACTGAGGCGGGGTGGTGATCATACGTAGCTGGGCGCGCGCGGAACGTGGCTGGCGCTGTCGTGTCGGACGCTGGTAATAGAGTAGGTACTCGGTCCCGCGCAGACACCCGCGTCGAGTCCGGCCGGGAACGTGAGCGGAGGGGCGCGCGTACGGGGGACGGGGAGCGGGGCCGGGCGACGGGCGACGTAGGGGGAAAAAGATGGCGCGGACGCTGCGACGCGTACAGTCCCGTACCCCGGGGGGAATGAGACAGATGGATGTGCAACGGGCTGCTATTTTATTTTATTTTATTTTATTATTTACAAGTATAGAGACAGGCCTTGTTATTTCCACTCGATAACGACAAGAAAGACAAAAGGAAAAGAAAGGAAAGGAAAGGAAAGGAAAGGAAAAGAAAGGAAAGGAAAGGAAAAAGAAAAGGACGGTATCGCTTAGACGTGACAATTACTCGGCGCAAAGCCGCAGGCACTACATTTCCAGATACACACAACACACACAACGACGACGACGACAACACCGTTTTACCATCATCCTGCGCGCTCCAGTTCGCGCCCGCTCCTCCTCAAGAGAATAAATAAACACACACATCAGCTCCGGCATCAGTACGCCCCGCCGTACCGCGCACGCGCGCAGGCTTTCTCGTCGAGCGTCGACGCGACCGACGGCGCGGACGCGTACGCGGGCACGCCCGCGGAGCCGTCCGCGTCGAGGCGCACGGCGACGTCCTGCGCGACGGTGATGCGCACCTGCGTCGCGGTGCCGCCGCCGCCGCCACCGGGGCTCTGTTTCGTCCCGCCGATGGTCTGTGGGCGCGGGTGGTCAGCGGCGTTTTTTTAGGGGGAAAAATGGGGGAGGGGAAAGGAGGCGGGGACGCACGGTGAGGTGGAACCCCTGGAAGCTGTTCTCGACTGGCGGGCTGAGGGGCGGCGCGCGCGCGTTGAGCGTCTGTGTGGCGGGAGTTCGGGGGTGAGCGGCGCGTCTGCGGGAGGATTTAGGGAGAGATACGTACGGACATGAGGGTCGTGCTGTGCGCGCGGGGGCGGCGGCGTGTGTCAGCATGGGAACGGAGAGAAGGAGAGGGAGAAACGGACGCACGTGTACAGCCGGCCGATCGGCAGCGCGAACATGTAGTGCAGGTTGTTGTTCGGGAGGTGCACCTGTGCGTGCGCGGGCGCGCGTGCGTGTGTCAGTACTCAGTGCAGGACCGTGTAGAGTGTAGAGGGGGGCGGTACGCACGAGGAAGACGAGGTCGAGGATCTGCGGTGGGGCGGGGCGGGGACGTCAGCAGCAGCAGGGAAGGGGGAGGGAGGGGGAGAGGAAGGGAGAGGGAGAGGGCACGCACGCAGACGGCGGCGACGAGCGCGCCGGACTCGAGCGTCAGGCGGCACAGCCGGTTCACGAGCGTCTCGCTCTCTGTGCGGCGCGCTTCCGCGTCAGCTAAATTAAATAAATAAAATAGGAAGGACGGGGGATGGGGACGCACTGTCGCGGTTCTGGCTGAGGAGGTACAGCAGCGCCAGCCTGTGCGGCGCAGCGCAGAGCGCACCCGTTAATAAGCAAATAAATAAATAAATAAGGCCCGAGTGCACACTCACGCGATGCCCGCGGAGCTCGCGACGCTCGCGGCGAGCCACGCGTCCGCGAGCGGGACGATGGCGACGTGCGCGGCTGCGGCGTCGCCGGCGGCGACGACGGAGACGGTCTTGAGCCCGCGCGCCGCGGCGGCGCACCCGAGCGCGGCCTGCGCGGCGGCGAGGAGCGCGAGGAGCGCGGCGGGGGCGCGCGCGCCGGAGAGCCGCGCGATGCGCCGGGTGAGGAAGAGCTGGATGGGGAGGGAGATGCTGGGGGAGGTGAGCAAAACAGCCCAAAAAATTGAATGGGGGAGGAGAGGGAGGGGGAGGGGGGACGCACAGCGCGTTGGAGACGGGGAGGGAGGCGTACTCCCACGGGGCGGATGCGAGCGCGGCGGGGCGCGTGAAGTTGGACACGACGTAGTGCCAGAGCAGCGCGACGGCGCTCGTGGACTGGAACGTGTCGACGGCGTACGCCCATGCGACGAGCGCGCTGGCGGGGGCGTGCGATCGATCGATCAGCTTGTCAGTGAGACCGCCGGACAGGGGCGGGGGCGGGACGCACAGGAGCGGCCAGGCGTCGCGGCGCGGCGCGAGGACGTAGTGCACGAGCTGCATGATGCACACGCCGCACACGAACGCGTTCACGGTGACGCCCGCGAGGAGCGGCCCGACGAGCAGGCGGAAGCTGACCGTGCCCGCGGAGACGGGCGTCGCGGACATCGTGCGGGGGGCGGTACGGGCGGTTCGGGTGGAGGGGAGGGAGGGGAGGGAGGGGAGGGAGGGAGAAGGAGGGGACGGACGAGGGATCGAGGACCTGTGAGCGTGAGCGCGGGTTATGAGGCGCCCCGCGGCGCGCCGGCCTAGCCGCAAGCGGCAACGCCGGGCTTCGCCGCCCCCGGCCCCGCGCACGCTAATTGCTTATCGTGATCTGCAGAACAAGGCCTTCCGCTTCCGGCGCGGTTTTGGGTGCCTCGCGTCGCGAGGGGGCGAACCTTGGTCCGAGGTGCGGGGCGGGAGGCAGGCGCTGACGCGCTCTTCGTGACGCCGTGTCCGTCCGTCCGTCCGTCCGACGAGCGGACCGCGGAATGCAGAGCAGAGCGAGCAGAGCAGCGTAGATGATATCCAGAGAGAGACGCCATTTATGCGCATGTATGTACATGAAAGAAATCGAGCATCCGTTTTCTACATTTTTTGGTTTGGTATGTAAAGTAAGCTAAGCCAAGAAAGCAAAAAATCAAAAGACAAAACAAAGGAGAGGGGTGTGGGCCCGAGAAAAGATAGCACGGTCAGCGTAACGACACCGCAGCGCTCAATACGCGCCCCCGCCCTCCCACTTTTCCACCCCCGCCCCCTCGCCCTCGCCCTCGGCCTCCACCGGCGTCAGGGACGTGAAGCGCGGGCTGCCCGCGCGCTTCTCCTCCTCCTCCCGGGCGCGCTCGCGGTCCCACGGCGACGCCGCCTCCGTGTCCGCGTCCGAGTCGTGCGCGGCGTCCATGCGCACGTCGACGGCCTGCGCGATCGTGATGCGCACCGGGTGCGTGCGCTTTGAGGCGGTCGAGGTGAGGGCCTGCGCCGGGGGAGGAGGGGGGGGGAGGGGGGTTAGTTTTTTTCTTTTTTTCTTTTTTTAGAAGGGAGGGGGACGCACGCCGAGGCTGATGCCCTGCGCCTGCGCCTGCCCCTGGCGCGAGGGCGTGCTGTTGTCGGCCTCGAGCGAGCGCCGCAGGCTCTCGCGCTCGTTGAGCGTCTGGTGGCGCACGCGCGCGTCAGCGCCTTCGTGTTGGATTTTAGATGTGGGGGGATGAGGGTACGTACGGAGAGGAGGGTGTTGCTGTGCGCGGACGCGGAGATGAGATTAGATTAAATTAGAGGAATTAGATGGGAGGGGGTGGGGAGAGGGGGAGGGGGAACGCACGTGTAGAGCCGCCCGACGGGCAGCGCGAACATGTAGTGCAGGTTGTTGTTCGGCGTCGTCGTCTGCGCGCGCGCGGTAGCGTGTGCCCGTTCTCCGTGAGCATAGATGTAAGCGGAAGCGGAAGAGGGGGCGGACGTACGAGGAAGATGAGGTCGAGCAGCTGTGCGGGGGGGGGGGGGGGGGCGTCAGCAGCTGCTGCTTTGGGCACGGAGGAGAGAAGGAGAGGGGGCGCACGCAGAGGAAGGTGACGGGCACGGCGGCCTCGACGGTCACGCGGCAGATGCGGGAGATGACCGAGTCGGTGCCTGTCACGCAGATGAGCGCGCTGTATGCGCAGGAGAGAAGAGACGGGAGACGGGAGACGGGGGACGCACGCTCGAAGCCCGTGCGGCTCTTGTTGAGGTAGTACATGAGGAGCACGCTGTGCGCCCGGCGCGTCAGAAACGCGTCTACGGGGCGAGGCGGGGAGGAGGAGAGACGACGCACGTGATGCTCATGTCGCACGCGACGCTCGCGGCGAGCCACGCGTCCGCGAGGGGGACGATGGCGACGTGTGCGGCGAGCGCGGTCGAGCGCAGCCCGGCGGCGGCGGCGGCGCACCCGAGCGCGGCCTGCGCGAGCGAGAGCGCGGAGAGGAAGGCGAAGAGCGTGCGCGAGCGCGCGAAGCGCATGATGCGCCACGCCATGAAGTGCTGGATCGGGAGGGTTGTGCTAACGGGTTGGGCGGGTCAGTGTCTTAAAAAAAAAAAAAAATAAGGGATGGAGGGGGACGCACAGCGCGTTGAAGATGGGGAGCGTGGCGTACTCCCAGGGCCCCGAGGCGAGGGCGGCGGGGTTGGTGAAGTTGGCGACGACGTAGTGCCAGAGCATGGCCACGGAGCTGGCGACCTGGAAGACGTCGATGGAGAAGACCCACGCGAGGAGGGCGCTGGCGGGGCCGAGGTGAGTATGGTATGTGCGAGGTTAGAGGAGAGAGACGGGACGGACACGAGCTTCCAGCTGTCGCGGTGGCGGCCGAGGAAGTACTCGACGAGCTGCATGATGCAGATGCCGAAGACGAAGGCGTTGACGACGACGCCGATGAGCAGCGGCCCGACGAGCAGCTCGAAGCTCGCGGGGCCGGCGGCGGGGCCGGATGCTGTGGACATGGTGCAGGTGCTTGTGGGTTGGGTGGAGAGGGAGGGGAAGGGGAAGGGGAAGAGGAGGAGGAAGGGGAGGAGGAGGAAGAAAAAGAGAGAGAAGAGAAAGGAAGATGATTAGAGGGGCCAGCTGGGATGGGGCTTCCCTGCCAATGCCAATGGCATCCGCACGCGCGCTTGGCGGCCGTGGTAGTCAATGCACCTTCCCATCGAGCACAAGGGATCGCCGCCATTTGCGTTAGGGCGCCCGCCCATTTGCAGAACAACGCCTTCCCCTTCCGGATAGGCCTTGTACTCGCCCCGAAGCGTCCATATGTCGTGCCCGTGCTCCGAGTCGACTGCACACCGAGCAGGACATGGTGTGCGCGCCCGCGGACGGCTGCGGTGATGGTTGATGGCCGTGGTAAGAAAAGACCCAGTGGCGCCGCCGCCGCCGCCCGCGATCGACGGTATTCGGATCCGCGCTGAGCGGCGCGGAAGCAAATCCTTAAAATAGCCATAGACACGTATGTATAGATCCGTCACACCGTCACTTCGGACGCTCAGGGGCCGCAGAGAAGAGCAGAGCAGGGCCGTCGGCCGCCACGAGGGAGAACGAACGCGAACGCGAAGAAGCGTTCTGTTCTTGTTCTTGTCTTGTTCGCTGCAGCGCGCCCGGCTCTTCCCCCCGCGGACGCGCCCAGTCTGCGGTGCGCGCGGCGCAGCGAGGGCGCGCGCTGTGTACGGGAAGTGCGCGCGAACGCGGTGCTGTTGGAGGCACATACATACGTGCCTGGCTGGGCGCGAGCGCACGCGCGCCCGCCGCGGCGGCGGGTTTCGGACCAAAGAGACCTGTCCCCGCCGCTCACCGTAAAATAAGGACCAACGAAGCGCGCGTGCGCGTTGCCATGCACCGCCATTCGTGTCCGCGCTCCTCAAGACATTGTTCCTCGGCGGGCGGCGTGTGTTGCAGATGCTCAAGCGGACGAAGAAGGGAGCGGGCTGGTCGTTCGTGGGGCCGTAATTCGGTGCGCGCGCCGCTCCTTTCGTTCTCTCCGATATATGACAGGCGACTGGTTCCCCAGTGTAAAAAAAGCGAAGAGCGCTGCGGTCGATCGAGGAACGGATGGGTTCGGTCGAGGAGTGGGTTGCGGAGGACCCCGTGTGTGTGTCTCGTGACCCGAGTCGCGCTCGATCCCCCCCCCCCCCCCCCCCCTTCGTTGTTTTCTGCGCGTCGTGGCTCTGTTGTGACGCTCCTACTTACGAGTTTTACGTGAGTTTTGTTTGACTCAGATGAGAGCTCCCTCGCAGGCGCGCGGCGACTTGGGTCGGGGCTGTTCTGTACATCGTGTATCTCCCGAAGCCACACTCCGGGAACGCCCAGCCCGCTCGTACATACGTGCGTACGTGCGTATACCGACCCCGCTGAGAAAGAACTCCAACACGTCCATGTCCCGGAGCGAAAAGAAGGCGTGGCTCTCGAGGACCGTGACCGCGACCGCGGTCCGTGGCTGCAGACCCCTTCCGTCCCCTTTTTTTTTTCGCACGCGACACTCGTGGCGCGGCCTCTCGGGACGGGACTAAGCGTCGCATCGCGTTTTTGGCGCGCGCGGGGCGTATGGACGCGCGCGCTTTTGGTCCTCATCGTCCTGGCGGGAGAGCCTGCGCTGTCTGCTTGTGACACACGCAGGGCTCCTTTTTTTTTTCTTCTTCTTTTCTTTTTGCGCCGCTGTCTCTTCTGAGTGTGTGCGGCGGGCTTTGCACAGACGAGAAATGGCAGAAGGCCGTGGAAGAGCCCCCCCCCCCCCCCCCCCCCCCGAGACGTAGATGTAGCGTAATTATTAACAGACGCGCCCCCGGCCGGAACGACCCATAGCGTATTATACTATTAAAATGGTGCTTGCACGAGGGGGAGCCATAATATTACATTATAATGTACATATTCCAGCATGGCGCGTGTGCCCGGATGACGAGCTACACGTTGTAGATATAGTACATATACGTCGTCTGCCTGTCTCTCCGCAAATGAAAGAAAGAAAGAAAACCGCGGTATGTATACGTATGCATGTACACAGGCCGTTTGCCTTTTTGGCGAGCTTTGGCGCGTGGCCTGCACGCTGCAGCCTCCCTCCCCGTGCGCTAATGTAATCGGCGTTACGTGGCCCGTTGTGGTGTGCGTGTGCGTGCGTGGCTGCTTTTGCAAACGCGGTGAATGCGTGCACGGCGTGCGTTGTGTGGATTGGCCTTCGTGTATGTATGTGGCTTGCAGCGCTGGGTCTTGGGAGACGCGCAGCACGGACGGACGGACGGACGGACGGACCTGGCTCGAGAGTCGAGAGTCGCTTGCCCGCCTGCGTCGGCCTGCCTCGCTCGCAGACACGTACGCATGCGTGCACGCGTGGCAGCGTGGCAGCCCTTTTTTTCGCCGGCTCCTGCGTCGCGGCGTCACATGCTGTGACTGGCGCCGTTCGCGGTATTTCCTGGGTGGTTCGGTTTCTATAAGCGCACGGAGTGGCCTTAATCTTACCTTTAACGTATCGAGTGGATCGAGTAGGCCACAGCGGAACGAGCCATTTGCAAGTTGTCCTACCAAAGAAAGGGACGCTACACGAGCCGTCTATAAATTTCTAAATGGGCTACGCGGTAAATACGAGGGTATGAAACGAAAACACAACCGAACCGTTCTTATGGAAAGGAACAGGGAACAACACGTCTGTTGCGGGGTGGAATTCAGAGTCCGCCGCGAAACACGTAAGCCAAACCTTGTCCGGACGCGTTTTTGCACCTGTCCCACGCATACAGCGCCTTCTCCTCCGTGCATACACTCCTCTCCCTCCGTCCTCCTCCATCCTCCATCCTCTCCTCCCTCTTCCTCCTCCATCCTCGACATGTGCTTTGCCCTCTGATGCTTTAGACCCACCTACGACACGCGCCCTAATACATACATCACACGATGCTGCACACCCCGCTCAAGCACGCCGTCGCCGCGCACGCGCCAGCGCAGCAGGCCCCCGCTGCGGCGCGCTGCCAGGCCCACGAGCTCAACCTCGCAGAGTGGCTCCACATGTCGCCCGCACAGGTACGCACACCCGCCCCCGCGCGTGTGCATCTCGTCCCGCCGCTGACCCCGACCCCGCCGCGCCATCACAGGTCGCAATGATGTCCCCCGCCCCCGCCCCGTCGCCCGCCATGCCGATGCACTGCACCCCGCCCGCGAGCCTCTACGCCCCGAGCCCCCTGCAGTACGCCGTCCGCACCGACTACGACTTCATGCACGCGTCGCCCCGCCCGTACTCCTCGCCCTTTGTGCACCCGTACCCCCCGCAGGCCGCCGTCGAGGCCACCCAGCAGCAGCAGCAGCAGCAGTGCGCCCAGCACACGCCGCAGCACCCGCCCGCGTACGTCCAGCAGCAGCCCGCGTCCAGCGACGCGAGCCTCCTGCTCTCCTTCGCCGAGTACCTCTCGTATTCTGCCCAGCCCGGCGTGGCGTCGCCCTCGCCCATCCTGCGCCGCGCCGACGGCGAGGACGCGTCGTCGTCGACACCCGGCACCACGCTCGAGGGCGACGGCGCAGACGCGTCGCAGGGGCACGTGGCCAACGCATCCGCGCACAGCAGGCAGCTCATCGACCGCCTCCGCGCGGCCTCCCCCGCGAGCAGCAGCGGCGGCGCGGCGTCGCCCGCGCAGCAGCCACACGACGCCCCGCAAAAGGGCCCGGTCGAGAGCACAGAGTCGCCCTTCCGCATCGTACAGCCACAGCCGCGCACGTCCGCCTCCTCCGCGTGCAGCACGCCCCCGCTCGACACCTCGTCCCTCGCCGAGCTCGCTGACCTCGCCTCGCGCCAGTCCACGCCGTCCCTCGTGCAGTCGCGCCCGTCCTCCGCGCTCAGCTCGCACTCGCACTCGCACGCGCGCGCAGCGGCGGCGGCGGCAGCGGCGAAGGCGCGGCACCCGCCGCCCGCGCGGCGCTTCGCGGCGTCGCCCCTGCACGTGCGCCTCCCGCACCTGCTCGCGCAGCTCACGCCGAGCTTCGCGGACGCGCTCGTCGCGCGCCAGCGCGGGCCGCTCGAGTTCGAGAAGGACGGCCACCGCTACCGCACGCGCTCGAAGCTCAAGAGCCTCAAGGCCGAGATCCAGGAGCGCGAGCGCGAGGACGACCTCCTGCGCATCCGCCGCGGCCTGCGCCGCGGCGACGCGGGCAGCCTCGACCTCCTCGCGAGCGTTTCGGTCACACGCCGCGCGCACGCCCAGCCCGCGGAGCAGCAACAGACGCCCGTCGCCGCCGCCGTCCCGAGGCCGAAGCGCGGCACGAAGCGCGCGCTCGCGGAATGTGATGCGGAGTCGGCGACGAGTGCGGGCAGCAGCGGCAACGACGCGCGCCGCTCGCCGTCGAAGCGGGCGCGCACCACCGAGACGCCGCGCACCCGCAAGCGCGCGGCGAAGGACAAGCTGTCGCCGTCTCCGCAGAAGGCGAAGAAGGCGAAGGCGGGCCCGAGCATCGTCGACGACGACCTGTCCTCGCTCTCGAGCCTGTCGGACATGGACTACGAGCCCGAGACGAAGAAGAAGCCCGCGCCGAAGCCCAAGACCAAGGCCAAGGCCAATGCCAAGTCCGCGCCGCGGCCCTCGAGCGGCGGCGGCGCGTCCGCGGGGACGCTCCTCGCGCTCGACAGCACGCCGCTCGCGATCCCGACGCGCGCGTTCCCCGCGGACGTGCCCAAGCACGCGGCGTTCCCGCTGCTGTACCGCCAGTTCCCGCTGTGCGCGTACATGGACCCGCAGCGCGCGCAGGGCGCCGCGGGCGCGGTGGCGCCGCCGGGCGCGCTGCCCGGCGGCCACTTCAACGCGCCGCGCTGCGCGGAGGACCTGTACACCCCGCGCTTCGTGCGCGGCGTCGGCCGCGACAAGGCGGGCCTCTGCCCGATCTGCTACGAGAGCAAGGCGCGCGGCGGCGCGGGCAAGGCCGAATGGTTGAGCATGAAGTTCTCCGCGTTCAAGTGAGTCTTGTCCTCCCTTACTTTTTTTCTTCTTCCAGTTTTATTTTGGCACTCACCTGGGCTTTTTTCCCCCTTTTTTTCCTTTTTTAGCTATCACATGCAGTACGCGCACGGGATCTCGCCGACGACCGCGCAGCCGTTCTCGCCGCCCATCGCGTTCCGCACGGTCGCGCGCACGCCGAACCACAAGAACGAGAAGGCCGCCATCCTGGAGGGCCAGTGCCACCGCTGCCGCGAGTGGGCGCCCATCGAGGGCGTCAAGTGCATCGAGGCCAAGGTACGTCTGTTCTATCTTATACCGCGATGGAGCCGCGATGTGTGTGCGATCAATGCTAATCGATCGTGTCTGCGTGACTCCTTTTTCTTTTTTTCTCTCCTTCGGCCGATAATCGTCCAGCTCAAGGAGATCTACTGGTGGAAGCACGCCGCGGGGTGCCATAAGGGCTCGACGATCCCGGGCGAGGGCGGCGCGTACCTCAAGGACGATCTTGCTGCGCGCGTCATCGCCGCGTACGGCCCGCCGCGCCCGGCCGCCTCGCCGTCGACGTCGTCGTCGTCGGCCAACGCCATCGGCGGGTCCCCGACCTGGTCGCTCACGGACGGCGCGGCGGAACCGCAGCCGCTCTTCACGCGCGCGCCGCTCGTCTGAAAGTGCAAAAATCTTAAAAATTGTCTATACCCAGCGAACGCGCCGGGCCCCTCTGCTTTGCTCTGCTGCTCTGCGCTCTGCAGAAACGGGTGTGGAGAGGCCAGGTGCGTCCTCGCGGAACGGAGGAGTCGGCGTCGGCTCGTCGGCGTTTCTCCTCCCCTCCTCCTCTTCTCTTTTTCTGGTCCTTCTGTTCTCTCGCATGCAACTCGTCCCTCGCTTTCCGCTCTAGAACGCTCCTCCGCATATGCACCCAGCTCCCGTTCCATACATATACACTAAACCTGCCCCCGGACGCTTTTTCAAGCCCGCTCAATGACCATGTCCCCGCCATCTCTCGCTTTCCGCTATCTATCTATCTGTCTCGCACCCACGTAACATAGCAGTAGTCCCGATTTACCCGGCCCCCCGCTTTACATAGTACATTCTCGCCCTTTTTTTCTCTCGGTCCCGCTTTTGCGGTCTCTTCCCGATTGTGCATCTTTTACAGACATCTTGGTCCGGTATTTTTTCTTTTTCTTTTTCTTTCTCTTTCTCGTAGTCCCTCGTCTGTTATTTGCTCGGCAGCCTGTGGCGCCCGGCGGACCCTCTCCATTCCCATTCCCATTTCCCATTTCCCAGTCCCAGTCCCCGCCTCCCCCTGCCCCCCGCTAGTACGAAATAATCGCTAATCTCGCTCATCTGTACATCCCGCTGCATCCCGGATCTTTCACGTTCATCTCTTTTCTCTTCTTTTCTCTCCATTTTTTTTTTTCATTCTCCTTTTATTTTTCGGTCTGGTCTGGTCTGGTCTGGTCTGGTCTGGTCTGCTCGATGTTCTCTCGCCCATGCTTACATACCCGACTCCACGATTTATATCTGTCCCCCGTCGTATCGTATCGTATCGTATCGTACCTATTCTCCCTGCTCGGCACTGTCTACAGTAATATACCCCGCGGTGTGCGGTCCGCCGCCGCTGGTGTCCTCTTACTCTTATTGCGATCTGTGCTTGAGGAAATAATGATGAAAAAAGGTTTAGACATTGAGTGAACGTATATACGTATGTACATGTGCAACTATTGTTTCGTGACTTGTACATGTCTGTGCGCTTCTGCTCTGTTGCGTCATGCCGATGCGTCTTTAGAATGATGGTCCCGCCACCTGACATGCGTGTTGAGCCTATGACGAGCGCAGAGCCGCGAGAACGGGATGCGCTGCGCCCGTTCAAAGCCACAGTCCAAATGCTTGGCGCAGGGCGCGAGCTCCGAGCGCGATATCCGCGTGCTCAGGACTAGCTGACTTACTTCTATCTCGGAACAAGGTAGGATAGGATGGCGCACTTGTCGATGGAACGGGAGGTGCTTGTGATGCAGTGTCCGTGGCTTCAGTAGTGCTGCACGGTCGCGTGGTGGCTGAGAGCGCGCGCCGGTCGGCCGGCAAGGAGGGCGTGCCGGTTGGGTGTTGGTAGACAGGGGTGCTAAATGATCCATTACAGAGTCCCGCGAGCACCATAGCTGTTTTACAAGGAGGGACAGACCTTCCGCACGTGGACGTGGGGAGCATCCAGCCCAGGCACTCTTATTTATTGTCTGACTGTTAGTAGGAGTACATTCAGCCAGAATATATCCCGCCTCGCGAAGAAGTTTGCATGGCTCGTCGGGACGGCGGCGGTAGCGGCAGCGGGGAGGGGGGCTATGTCTTCCTTATCCCTGCGCCGTTCTTCTCAGGTTTCGATTTATGTGCGGAAGTCATCCCTTGCGTCCAGGGGGCAGAACTCAATCTCCTCCCAGCCCCTGAAGTCCATTTGAGAGTAGTCGAGTTGTTTGTCGCAGCCCACCTGTTAGAGAACCGTCCTGTCATCTGAGATACGTATTTCGCCCGGACCTTGACTGGCCAGCCACGAACGAGATATATGATATGATAACCGATCAGCGCGATTTGGCCAGGTCCAGCTGATTCGAAATTCGGAAGCATCTTCCAACAAAAGGATTTGATGACATAATCCTGTTTTCTGAAAGAAAAACAAGAAACGGCTGCATGGTGGCTCAGGCCAACATCAGAACACACTTTCGTGAGATATAAACAGAGGGCGATACGTGCGACACTCTTGCACTTGAACGCCTTGCACCTCGTTACCTACACCGCTCCTATACGCAATCCACTCGCGCATCTAGCATTCAGCCACATTGACTTCACCTCAAAGCTAAGAAGACGCGCTGTCCACACAATGGTCAGTCTCTTCAGCAATGCAGAAAGATTTGCGCGCAGTACTCACCCGTGTCCATTCGTCCATACATCCGTCCATAGCTGATGCAAGCCTCAACATTCGGGAGCATCCTAGGGGTGCTCGCCTCGATGATGCAGACCGCCGCGCTCAACTTCACGACACCGCGAGCCAACGGAGAGGGTAGCGGAACGCATCCGTCAAACGATGACTCGGGCGCCAGGGAATTCGAGTCCGCGCATCAGCGGAGGGCGTTAGAGAAAAAGCAAAAGGCGCGCGCGCTGAAGGTATGCGTTCTCCTGCATTCGTCGCATGCATCTCGTTTACATCCTCTCCCCGCCACGTCTCCGTCCCTCCTCGAAGCACCGGCGCAAGAAAGCGCTCAAGATCAAAGGGGAGACCACCGCAGACGAAAGTAAGGCACGGACAGATGGCAATAATCTCAAAAGAACGATCCTTGGAAACCGCGACGACTGGAACGCGTCGCGCCGTACGAGCACTTACAAGCGCAGGCCCGCAGCGTTGGCGTCGTCTCTAGCTCCCTATCCGCCACGGCGTCGTCGCTTGCAGCCCGAAGAAAGGATACACCCTTCCTCGCAAGAACCGAGTGGGGCAGCGGCAGAATCAATGGCGGAATCTTCCTCGCTACACCAGCCTCATCCACAAGAGTCGGAGCTTTCCACTGACATGCCCTCCCGCCGAGGTTTCGACCCGGTGATCGCGTACATGTGGTTCCACACGGTCCGTAGAGCAGTGCGCGATCACGGACGCGCAGACTACAAGCTCGAACCTAACTGCTCGCCATATGAACTCGCAATCATGCTCGTGCTCGGCTGGGTAGCACTAGAAGAATGCGTAGCCTGGCAGGACGGGCGCACGACTCTCGGAAAGGGACTCGTCAACCTAGCCACCACGACGCACGTCCTACTGCAGTTGGAAGGGCTGAAGCGTCCGAGCGAGCAGACGGTAAAAAGCGAAGGGGAGGTTTTCATGGATATTTTGCGCGCAAGCAGTACAAGTGCGTATGACTGGGATTCGGATGCTGCGGACCGTACACGATATGGGCCATTCGGTCCAGCTCTAGCACCCTATGCGGATGCTACCACGCTCGAAGAGATCCTGTCACAGCTTGCAGACCCCAAAGTCTGCAATGACTCGATCTTTCTGCCCAACGGCCTCATGACAATACTTAATCCGTTACGCACCTGCCACGTTTACTCGCGTACCGAGAACGAGGAAGAAGACGCCTCGTCTTCTAACCAAGATGCGCAGGACGCAGGAGACCTTGATCCGACTATGGCTTGTTCCGAGACTGCGGGCGATGAAAAAGATGAAGATGAGGACTACATATTGCCGGCGAACACATCCTCCGAGATTATTTGTTTTGAACCTTCAGAGACTCTCGCCCAGAACATCGCTAGTCCAGGAGTTTCAACAAGTTCAACTCTGCTCAACGAGGAATCTCCGTCACCATCCATTTCGTCCTCGGTCGAGTCCTCTCCTTTAGTAAAAGTCCGATGTCATCTGTCGACGACGCCATTCAAGGGTGATCTCCATGCCACCCCTGATTCGGAGAAAAGCGATGACTGCCAGGCTCCCCCGCAGGATTCCGAGATGGAGTTGGACGGGATAGATCAGTCCGTAGCCACGTCCAGGATATTCGAGGACGTAGAAATCGATCTGTGCGCAATACCCATCGTGTATTGCGTCGAGCAGGATGCCGAGATGCTTCCTGCAGAAGCGGAGGGCGAACCAGATATCGCATTGATGATAATCGACGCGATCAACCCGCCCCTGCCGCGACTTCCGTCATCTTTCTTTATTGAAGCCAATATTAACGCGGCGATGAGCGACATGGAGATGGATGCATGCAGCGTCGATGAGGAGATGCAGGAGTTGCCAACTCCGCTTCCACTGATAAGAAATGGGCATCGTGCTTTACAGCGGACAGAGTCTATAGTTATGGACCTCGAGCCTTCGCCTCCGCAGACCGACACTTGGCCTCGAGCATTCCAGCGCACACAGTCCATAACCATGGACCTTGCGCCTTCTGTGTTTCAGCACTCGGAGTCTGAAACGATGGATCTTGAGCCTCCGCCAACCGCAGAGACGCGGCCATCTGGTATTGAAGTCGATTCCCAAATCGTAGAACCGCTTTTCCCCGAGATTGTGTTCCTCCCTGAAACTCCGCAAAAAAGAACGGACCCAGAAACCCATGATTGGAAACCCAACACGCGTGTCGGCTACGCGGACGAGGATGAGACCACAAAATATGTTCCTACCGCAGCATCCTCGCCGAATCCATTCGCTCCTGAAAAGACGCCCTCGAGAAAGCCCCTGGACAAGCAAACCAAGAAGACATTGTCTGCGCTGTCCGTCCTTCTCGGTCTTTCTAAGGATGATGATGATGAGCGACAACAAAGGGTTTCGCGAGATGATCTCCCGGACGTTGCTGGGTCGAGTCGGGCTCTGAGTGGTCCTCGGATGGGGACACTAAACCTGACGAGGACAAAGAGCTTTTAGGATAGCGGGACATTCCCCGCTGGTGATTTCTAGTCAACCTTTTTCTTTAGCATGGTTCTCTGTTGCACTTTTACACGCACATTTGTACAAGGTATTTTTATTTGTTTTGTATATTCGCAATGTTTTTTTTTTTTTTTTTTTTTTTTTTTTGTCCTCTGCGTTTGTCTGCACCAATGTAATTGCAGTCTAGTCGTCGAAATCCAGGGTAAATCGCCAGTCTCGCAGAGTACAAACGAAGCAAGAGAGAAGGCCGCGCGGTCGAAAAAAGTGCAAATCGTGATAGCCCGCTCGCCGTCCTCGCAAGAGTACCGCCATCGCTGAGATCGTCTTCATGGCGTACCCACCCGTCCGCAAGTCCGTAGGACAGCATCCGACGCACAGACATGATATTTTGATGCGCCCTACGACGTTCGTGATAAAGACGCGGCCGTGCGAAAGACTTTACATACGCTATTTACACAAGAGCAGAACACGATGCGCCACGCCAACTCACAACGTCCTTGACACTACTTCATCGTTACTACTCCACGATCCGAGGGGCATGGAAGGGCACGAACAATTATATTCCATCTTCACGCGACACCGAGTTCATCGTTTGACGAAAGGCTCGTCTGCTAGCCCATTTGCTCATCTACCGGCTGCCATTGTCCGCGACCCATCTTGCGTTGGCTATGGTTACTGGTCGTGCATGAAATCTGGCCGCGTGGAACGGCAGGGCGAAGCAATACAAGACTGGTATTGACTTACACGTGCATGCGTGTCGTGACAGTCAGTACGTCGCCTTGTAGACACGAGCCATTGCTCAGAAGTTGCTGAAACCCAAATTTATGTTTACAGACCATTTACCTTCCTTCGCAAGCCAGAATTGCATGTCTTTCTGACTCCTTCAGGTCCATTTCGCCTGCTCAGCTAAGACTGTCGAGATCTAAATCGAATAAAGCAGCCTTACATCTACAAAGTTTTCTCGTCAAGGTTCACGAAGGGGTATCGATAATAATAAAACGAGCGTCGAGACATGTTTCATCTCTTGCATAGAGACGAAACCATGTCGATACCCAGCACGATAGGAGAAGAAGATACGAGTGGCCATGAACGGTACAAATGTACGACAGCAACGGTCCGTGAGCTTGCCGTGCAATTCAGTCATCAAGAGCTGACATATGTATGTGTACTTTACTCCATAAGACGGACAAAAACACACATAAAAAAGGATAGCCTCGTCAAGACGTGTCTGCGTCCCGAATTCTATCTTTTCGTCGTCTATCCTGGAGGCCGTTTGGCGAAGCAGAAGCTCAAGCCTAACGCTTGGTCACTGGATCTTATCGAACTCGCTCTGTATACATGCTTGTTGCAGGACTGGGCTTCTGAGCTCTTCTTGTGGCCGTAGGTTCTCCATGGACGTCATGTATTTTTACTCCGCGACAAACGCCGGCCCCGATACAAGTAAAAGAATACATTGGGCGTTCAAGCGATATATTGATAATGATTTTTTTGCTTCCGCGTGTCGGCAATGGAGCGAGGCATGGCGCGGCCGGTCTCCCCGAACTCAGGCAAGGAGCTGCGGAATTTTGGTTCTGTGCCAGTCATATCTAGGTCAAAATAACCGACATTCTTGACACTCATCTACGCCGATAATATTTCAAACCAAAAGCAGCCCTCGACGCACTCGTCTAAGCGTTAGACTTAGATTGCACTTACGGTGCCACCCTCTCACCTTCGGCGGAGCATTCGGCACGATGAGATGCACTAAACGAGCAACAAAGACGCTGCCCAAAGAGTAACTGTTGAGTCCTTGTGTGCGCGTCTATAGCAAATCACGACAATCCTTTGTTCCTGATTAGGCATTTCAGATAGGCCGGCGGACGCCGGACGGTCTAAACTCGACTTCGATCGAAGATGTGCCAATAACGGACTCAAGCAGATATACAAACTTGGATGCGAGTTTAAGACGCGTATTACTGGCAATCCCTACCTACACTTCTTTCCGCTCATGTTCGCCACATATGAAAGCAGTTCATGTATGTTCCATCACGACACCCCTCTCGTCTCCTCCTCGACCTTGTTCCTCTACTGTCAGCCACAGGTGTGCGTGGGCCCGCCATCTTTCGCTGCCACCCCTTCCTAGGCATCCCTTCACCATCGATCCAGAGCAGGCATACCACGTGTTGATTAACTGACACGGAAGCAAAGAGAGCAACATGTCTTCCAGTACAGCTGCGCCAGTCAATTACGATCTCTTCATCGGCCCTCTCCTCGTCGGTGTCGTCGCCAATGCTGTCGTCTTCGGAATATGCATCATGCAACTTGTTGAATATATCATTTCGAAGTACAAGGATAGCTGGAAGCTTGTGTATGCTTTTACTGTCTTGCATCTTATTTTTCCCACAATCATATTCATCTTGATTTGGTTTTCGACAGATTTCTCATCTGGTGGGTGTTCGCAATAGACATCTTCCAGGTCGGCAATTCGGTGTCCATGCTCTGGCATTACATCGTCACGAACTTCGCGAACCCCGAGGCTCTCGCGTCTGGGCCGTGGGAATATGCCTCGCTGCCCATATTCAACGCATTGTCAGTGTTTTGGATTTCCTGCACTTACAGCCAACATAAAATAACATATTGGATTACTGTACAGTGCGACCATTCCGATTCAGCATTTCATGGCGTGGCGCATCATGCGTTTCTCGGGGTCGAAACTGCTCTTCGCGTACATATCTGTCCTCTCGCTCGCGCAGGCGGCGCTTGGCGCAACGGCTGCGTCGTTTGGACTTAAAATGACTTCGATCGCATCGCATGTCAAGTTAATCCCCCTCGCGGACGCGTGGCTTGCCACTTCTGTTGCGTGCGACATGAGCATAACGTGTGTACTTGCAGATTTCAGTTGACTTCATGAATCTGTTCTGAACTCGGACTACTATACAGATTGCTCCTGCTGTACTATCTTAACAGAAGTCGCACAGGCTTCAAACGTAAGTCGTTAGACCTTTCTTTTCTTTCCTGTTACATGTCGCTCGAATGAATAGACGCTTATTCTTTTCGCGTTTTGTTTTTCGATGGAACTACAGGAACTGACTCGATCATTAACCGGATCTGTCGCTCGACTGTAGAGGCTGCGGTCCCGGTCTCTGTCTTATGTGTACGCTCGCGCTTTCATGCACATGTCTTATCCACTGACTTTCTTTTCCTTATCTAGCTTTGCGATCTTATTTTCCTTGTACGTTTTGGCAACTTTATCCATATTCCCTTTCCCAAATATCATCTCTTCCGATACTAACGAGTAATTGCACAGACTTTAATGCCGAGTACGAATCTCCATTACATGTTTGCGTTGCCGATTGGACGTCTGTACACGTGCGTACCTTCTTTCTAATCATCCTGCCTTTGCTTACTTGTTATTTACTCATGTGCTTACTGCAGCAACACCCTCTTATCCGTGCGTATATCTTATGTGAACCTTAGTGATTAAACTAGGTTGCTGATTGCGAATATACGATGTGTTAACAGACACTGAATGAACGAGAAACGCTCCGCTCCTCGTTCCAGAACAACACACCCTCGCATGGTCTAAATCTCTCTGTACGTTTCATTTTACTGGTTTCGTTTCTATTCAGGAAAGCTGACTTTTAAAAACTTTGACTGGCGCGATGACTGGTTTTCGTTGTTTTCTCTTGCACATAGGCTCTGAGCTCGACGAAAAACCGCTTCTCTGGCCAATTCTCAGGCATGCCAAGCTTGCGTCCTCCACCGATGCGCATCAACGTCGAGCAGGACATCAGCATGCAGACGGATGGGCTCGAGCTCGAGTCCCAGTTTTCGTCGCCGAGCACGCCTATCGAAAAGGTCAGCCCACGGTTCCTGTCGCTGACAATGTCGGAGCCATCGGAACAAGAACATGAGAAGGGACAGGTTCTGGATGAGAAGCGTGACATCGAACTTGGGCAGTCTTTTGATGCAGAGCGATGATCCCTGAATGAAAAGTCGGGGATTGGCACGCTGTTGTGTGTATGACACATTCTTTTCTTTTTCTTTTTTCTTTTTTTTTGTCATTGTTTTGGGCGTGAAATACCGCCATTGGAAGGATGATTCGAACTTCGGTCGAGGGTAAAGTATAACATTTTTAACAGGTAGCACTATATTCATTCGTTCAGTCGAAAGCTATACCCCCCTTTGTCTTTTTAAAGAACCATCATTGTCTCCGCCATACTATGCTCTCATGTAAAGTGTAAAACATTAAATCCTTGTCCATACGTAGCCTCCCAATCAAAATTACTATTGTGATTTTCTTTCCCAAACGCAGCAATCAGGCATTCCACTTCTTCAACGCTGCGCGTCACCTCGCTTGCGTCTGTGCGCGTCTTTCCCGTTGCGCCCTGGCCCCAGATGTGCGCGAGATTCGCGCTGAGGAACGTCCCGATGTGACGGAACGTCAGGCTGATGCGTGCGCCGTCGAACGCAGCCTCCGCGGGGGCCTTTACCGTCGGAATGCGCTGGTCCCGCCGCACGGAGTGCAGCCATGCGGCGTTGGTTGCGAGTCCCATGACGAGCGCGGAGTTGTGCGGCAGCGGAATGCGCTGCGTCAAGCGCTCGTGGCCGGAGTCCTTTTTCGTGCGCAGTGTCATGGTGCGCTGAGCACCGAGAGACAAGCTGTGATCATGCGAGGGATGGAAACAGTTCAGAGATGGAAACATTTTAGATTATGAAGATGAAGAAATCGCGCACTTGACGATGCACGACCCGCGCACGACGTCAACGGTCTTGTCGGAGTGTTCGGAGATGTAATCTCCGCCGTGTCGGTAGTATTGGATGAGCGCATGGTTGAGCGGCTGGCGCAGGACACCCGATATGCGGGCACGGATACGCTCGACGGTCGGTGAAAAAGGGAGCAGCGGCGGGGAAGCGTCTGCCGGGTGTCTGTAGACCGGAATGCTAAAGTAACCCAGCACAGAATGCGAACTTCAATAGGCTTTCTCGATACTTGCAAGAAGATGGGAACGGACCTTCCGTCCTCAGCTATTTCGCCCTGGACAGCGACGAGGCGCGGGACTTCGCCGCCTGACAAAGCGGTACTTAGCGCAAGAACAATGTTGTCTCTTTTTTTGCCCCCCTGCATACCTCGATGGCTCATCGTATTCCATTCTACCTCTTCTTGAAGGCGTTCGAACGCGTCACCCGCCAAGTCTGCAGGGAGGACGTCGACAACAATGTACGTGTCCCCTTCACCGTACCGTTCTTCTAAGGTTTCCGGCTCGTGTGTGGATGTCATCTGCTTTTCTTGAGGTAAAGGCTAACGCTGAGACTTCAAGCACCAAGTTCAAACTTCAGCCACAGATTTCAACTTCGAGTTCATTCATGAACTGATCACAGGTCGAGTCATCGCGTGCTCAGAGAAGTTGCCGCAGCGTCAGATGGCAGGGAATAGTCTCTAGTTCATGTATGTTTCATTGTTTGCCCGAGCAAGTGAGCTTATTTGTAAAGTTGTGGAACGTAAAGATGACTTCCAGAGATAGTCTATGACCAACTCACTGTCAATTCATGATAATGTAGCCGAGTTCGATTTAGTCCGAAGCCGAGCGTCACACATATTTTTCAACCCAACGATTCAGCTCTGCGAGTAGCTGCTTTGGAATTGCGAGTTAACAAAGCTCTTCTGGCGAAAAAAATACAGGGTTGCAAACAAACGCAGGGAAACCGAAGAAAACAGGACAAGCTAATCAAACATGTAAGCTCGTAGAAGTAACGCTGTACTGGAAAACATAAGAAAAATACATCGAAGTGGGTTCAGCAAGCGAATAAATAAAGATAAAGTTAGAAATGAAAGAAAGAATGAAAGAAAAAAATGGGGTCTACAGGGGGAGAGGCACCAGCTGGGCTACAGCATAAGATCTGGCGACGAAGTTCGAAGTTCGAACCCCTACTGCAGAAGATATGTTGGCCTGAGCCAGTTCACAGTCTGTATCCACCTAAAGCTTCCCATAGAATGCTGATATTACGCTAGGCGGCTGGACTCCAGACGCGAACGGCGTTCCCCTTCTGCAATAAACGCTCGTTAACGTGAAGCGGAGGTGAAGGTCATCGCACTGGTATATCTGTGCAAATATCCATATCGCTCCTGTCCTCCATCGGATGGCTATCTGGCGGAGGCGCTAACTCCGATCTCCGGTAACAGGCGTTCGTCCTCGTGGGGTCAAAGCTGAAGGAAAGGAAGGGATCAAAGGGGGGCAGATCGCCACAAGCTTGTGGACGTCTCCCGGTGTGTTGCCTGCGCCGTCGTGATGGACGAAGCCAATCGCTAGAATGTTTGACTCGTTTACGACGCGAAAAGTCCGATTTGCCTTCGTCCATATCGTCGCCTTCGACCTCACAGACCGGCGAGCACTTTCGTTTCATGCCCGTACGCATGCTTTCACCATCAGATGACGACCTCAGATTGGATCTCTGTGTATGAGCTTCATCGCATTTACGCTTCTTGTTTTCCTGAGGCATTCGGTTGCGCGCGAATATGGGCAAAAATAGTGCTTGAAGTTTCGTAGGGAGACAGCCAGTGGCAGTGTATGAGTCTGGATAGGAAAGCAGGGTGAGGATCTTTTCAAGAGCGGCAGGAACTGCATATGAAGCAACTGCAGGACCAAAAGGTCCATGCTGCTTGCGTTCTTCCTCGTCCCGTCTCCAATCGTAGCGCAAGGATGTATCGCGGCTCACTACCCATTTCTGCTGGAATTCACGTACAGCTTGCTTAGACGGCCGCGTCACTCCGTCTTCCATCATAAGCACGGTAGGCTCCATTGCGGCTAGCTGAACAAGGCCCTCCCCCAGAGTGTGCCGTCCGTCTGTCCAGGTGAGGCAGTCGCCCAGCGGGAGCCAACCCCGCATAACCATGAAGACGAGCTCGATTTCAGAGCAAGCATTGTCGAGAGCGTAGTCCGCGCAGCCTTTTTCGAGCACCATGGCGCGGACGGTGAGAAACCATTTATATGCTCGAGTGGGGTCGAGCGCGTACGCCGAGAGGCTATTGATCTGAGCGTCGATGCTCTCGGCCGTAGCGGCGCATGGATTTGGCGGTGTATGAAGGTATGATTCGTCCTCCTCTATCGGAACTTCTTTGGCGTCACTGGGGCTCAGTGAGGGGGCCAGTGACTCCGAGGGTTTCTGACGGGTGCGATGCCGTCTTCCTGAGGCCTTTGTCTCGCTGGTTCCAGATTTACGATCATTGTAAAAGCGTTTGCCGTCTGCAGAAGCCTGCTCGTTAGCCGCGTGCACCTGTGCACGTAATTTCTGTAGGGAGAAACGCGCACAATCGTGAGTTCAATTTTATTCAGATAATAAGTACACGGTAATGGTTCACCTTATAAACGTATTTCTTCTTCTTCAGGTTCAACTCGCTAGCAAGGCGTAAAACTTTGGAGGAAGATGCGGCGCGGCTTCTTTTGTGCGCGATGTGTTCTTCTACTGGTCGTTGGCGCGGAGGAGCATCGCGTTCTTTTACTGGTCGTTCGCGCAGAGGAGCGTCGTGTTCTTCCACTGGTCCTTGGCTCGGTGATGAGACGCAGTAATCTCGCCCACAGATAAGATAGCTCAGAAGTCTTTCGAGTTTTCCAAACATTGTCTCTTAAGCAGATATGTTAGTAACAGCTCCTTAAAATTTGAAGCACGCCGACTCACAATCCGGCAGTCCGATGGTTTTAATTGATTCGCGGGTGGTGATAGACGCTGGGGGGTACCGAGACGAATGATAGAGGTTTCGCAAGAGGTTCACAAGTTAGATCGGTCAAAAATGTGGGTAAGGTCTTCCGTGAACACCTTGGCTTTATACCTTCAGCCGTTCGAGAGCTTTGACGTTTGCCGAAGTGCTATGGCCCTCTGATGGCTTTGAACTGATGGTGAACGACAAAGCGCTCTGGGAAGCCATCGGAGAGCCTCTCGTAGCCGTCGTCCTTGCCTTGCATTGAGAATCGGATTAGGATTTGTCCACTTTATTATCTGTCCACTTTATTGGAGCCTAGCGAGGCCACCGACGCCGTTCGTGACATTGATGACCGGGGCTGTACCTAGTAAGTACTGATAAGTATCGAAATAGGCGGTACACACATACCTCTCCTTTACAGACAATCCGGTTTTTTGCATGATTGGGCAAGGATTGGAGGTAAGTTGCATTCTGTAGATAAGGAGAACAGTCTGAGCAGAGCGACTCCCAAACGAGCGATGTCGGCAAACGACGGAGGCGCGCGACGCGTCCTTCCATCACCATAGCTAGGCTTGTTCTCGGGCTTCGTCTTCACTGTCCTCGACGCGGCATTGATTTTTTTGAACGGCAAATAAGCAAATTCCGCCAAACCTTTCAGTTTGAAGTTTGAGTCGGGTATTGTTTCTTGTTTGAAGTTGGGAACGTTGAATACCCGGAGGAACGTCCCCTTCCCGAACAGTTCATGTTCGCCGAGCTATGAACCAAACCGATACACTTGTAGAAGAGTCTGCCGCGTCGCACTCATTTGATGAGGTGAAGGCCAAACGCCACTTGCGTGGATGGCTTAGCTATGCGTTTGCGAGGTCTGTGCTTCTCTAACCTACTTCTCATCAGACTAAGGCACTAAACGGTATGCAGTGAAGTTTTTGTCGTTGTCTCTCTGACGATGTTCCTGCCCATTTGCCTCGAGCAGTTCGCGCGGGACAATGGCGTGCTCCTTCCCGACAAAACAGAGCCCTGCGTGAGCTTGAAGGCGACGCCCCATGCACGTGCGGATGCGAGTGCCATGGCGGAGGAGATGAGGTGTGTAGTGCAAATTGGGTGGGCATGGGTCGACAGTGCGAGCTTCAGGTACGTTTCTAGAGCACGATTCAAGGAGTTGAAGATCTGAAAAAAGGGAGTACAGTTTATATGTATACTCTACTTCCGTCGCATTGCAAGCGCTGACGGTGATCTCCATGGGCGGGATTGCGAACCACCGTACGTCCCGTTTTTCTAGCCAAGAGTGACACATTGGTTTGACATTTTACTGCACTGTCCCATTAGCACCACACCGCAAGCTCTCCCTCCTCATTTTTGCTGCCCTCGGTTCTGTGTCCGCCATGCTCTTTCTCGCAATACCCTCTTCATCCCGCATATGGCTACTCGTTGCTCTCTGTGCAATACTTGCCAACGTCGGTTTCGGCGCAAGCGTCGTCGCAATGAATGCGTATCTTCCTACGCTGGCCCGCGAGGATAAGTACGTAGTTGCCGCACAAGAAGAACTGCATGCTTCCGAGGTCGAGGATAGGGAAACGATAAACGGAGATGTAGGGGATAGGCATTCTAACGAAGATTCACAAATCGAGCCTCTACTCGCATATGATGAGAATAGCGAGCACCGCACACCTGCGTCTTCGGAAACGCAAGCTCTTCGGGAGAAGTACGCTTCCGTTCTTTCGCGCACGACTGCTCGCATCTCTGGTTCAGGCATCGCCCTTGGTTACTTTGCGGGCATTGTTGCTCTCGTACTCGCATTGATTCCCGTGATGGGACTCAAGGGTTCGACATTTGCGTTGCGACTGGCAGTTGCAGCGAGCGGGGTGTGGTGGGCATTGTTCACGCTTCCCGCATGGGCATGGCTTCCCGGTGCTGACAATTTTGTGCAAGGAAAGGAGAGGAAACAGTGGAGCTTGAGACACGAAGTTCAGAGTGCATGGAAGCGCCTAGGACGAATGCTACGCTGGAAGGAGATCAAAAAGCTGAAGAACACATTTCGCTTCCTCGGGGCGTGGTTCCTCCTTAGCGACGGGTTCACAACAATCACCTCCACAGCGCTCCTCTTCGGGAAGACGAGCCTGCACATGTCAGCCTCTGCGCTCATCCTCGTCGGCTTGCTCGTGAACACGGCCGGCATCCTCGGTGCGCTCATGTGGCCGCGTTTGCAGCGCCATCTCCGCTGGTCAAATCAACGTGTGCTTGTCGTGCTCGTCGCGATGTGCAGTTTGATTCCCACTTATGGGTGCCTTGGTTTTCTGCCGATGTTCCGCGACCCAAGCTCGGACGAAGATCTGATTACCGCTGCACGCGTCGGCGGGCTGACGACACAGGGTGAAATGTTCGGGCTCGCGGTGTATTTCGGAACTGTCTATGGAGCGTTCCAGGGGTACGCGCGTGCATTCTACGCAGAACTGATACCGCCGGGTGAGGAGGCACGCTGGTACGCGCTTTACTCTATCACTGACAAGGTAAGAGCTTCCACTAGTGTCATGCGTTCATATGCCGATACCTTGTTAGTCGAGCTCGTTTGTCGGGCCGCTTGTCGTCGGACTCATCGCGGACGCGACAGGCAACATCCGCTACTCGTTCTTCTTTTTGGTTTTCATGGTTTGGGCCGCCGTTCCCTTTCTTGTTTGTGTCAATGTGGAAAAGGGACGTGAAGACGCGCAGAAATATCGCGTGGAGGAGCGAGACGGTCGCGGATACTCGTAAATCGCGGTGCTTGTACTCTCCTTGTATTTATACTACATCTGGGATCTCTTTTTTGTTATAGCTGTAGTATAGCCAAAGTATAGTTTGAACGATCTCCAGTGTGGCGGCGTGACCGATGTGACGCGACGCGCCACCATGGTTGTCACAGCGCGTTTTTTGTTCTTTACTACCCGCCAGTCGACCTTGTTCCTAACAGCTCCTTCTCGACATCACCTTCTCTGATTCTCGGACCTATCACAATGAGCGACAAAGAGACTGAATCCAAGCCAAGCCCGAAACTAAGCCGGACCTAAATAGAAAAGTAACATCATTGTTCAACACGAGTCAGAGGTGTGTTGCTCGTGTTCTATACATGCTAGTTTGTATGTACGCTGACTGCCCAAATGCAAAACGCGTATATCGCATTCCGTCGTG
>JAJOHG010000091.1:0-108935 GCA_021029095.1 Phellopilus nigrolimitatus
AGGCCTAGGTATGCGCAATGCATACTGCGTGCAACGCATACCGACTTCATGGTGAATGCAAAGCGAGCCCTAAGTAAAAGATGGCACCCTTCGTTTCCACGTCCACGCAACCGGCTGCACCGGCATTGCTGCATAGAACTTACTGAGACTAGCACCATGAATGAAAGCAAATGAAAGCACTAGGTCATGAAGAAGAACTCAGCGGTCAGCCAGCAAGACCGTGAAGCTGCTTGATATATCATTGCCGCTTCGAAAAAAGAGAGAGTTCGAGTCCAAGTCATCATCACAGCCAGGTCATTGATCCATTCGTACTGTTTGTCGGAAGGAAAGCTGAAGACTTGAAGTGGCGGTGGCGCTGTGTTTACCTAACATCATTTGCCGGCCCTGAAGAGCCTTTGAACCCGTGCGGCGTATATCATGCACTCTGGCGAGTCATTTACTACCTTCGAGACACTTGAAGTTTTTTCGTTATTGAAGAAATCACTGAGCAAGAGTAGCGACTGATACCAAATCTCTCTTTTTGTCAGTCCTAAGCCCTGTTCTTGGACGAGTGATATTGTCTGCTCGACGACTCTTCCGCCTTTTGAACAGATACTCGGGAGACGGTGTCACTTGTGCTCAGCGCTTCTTCTCTGAGTGAACCGGTTCGCCTGCATCATGCTTGACTGCATTAGATAAGTGGCCCTTTGTTGCTAGACTCTGAGTCTGCTCGGTGTCTTCTCTTTCCGCCTTGAGAACGGTCGTTTGGGAAAGGCAACAGTATTATATGTGCGTAAAGCTTCCTCTTTGGATGACATGCGTACATAATGTGTTTCTCCACTCCAGAGTGGCTATCTGCGTGCACACATCGCCACAGCGGGCTGCAATACTCGTATCTCGTATCCCATAGGCTTCGTCCACAGCTATTTGGTGGTAAGAACGCAATGATAAACAAGGTCTCCCAGACGGCTTTAACGAGCTCTGGACGATGGTATCGGTCATTGCTACTCGCTAGAAGATAGTTCAGGCGCGTGATTCATACGAGAACGGGCCGGACTGGCAAGTGGAAGTTATGTACACCCTCTGCACTTTCGATGTCGCAATTCTGGGTTCCGGAAGGCATAATAACTTCCGAACTAAAATGCCAATGTTTTGAGGCTTCATGGATTGCGGCATTTTTAACTTGAAAGACCAACTGTGATATATCTGGCTTGTGCATTTGGCAAAAATTATGGCCTCCTTTGTCTTGGATGGAACACGGCCCTATAATCGGTATCGAGAAGATGCGACATTAATCTGTAGTCGGTGAGAGTCTTGGGCTACTTCTACTTCTCTTGCTTTCAACAACGTTTGCTGAAAATAGTTTCGAGCTTTGGAACCTACGTGTCATGCTGGACCATGTATGTTCGATCTCCGTTTTTGTTACAACAAGGCTTCGTCATACGCCCTTTCTTTTCGACGACCCCCTTTCTGGGCCTAAACCAGGCACAATCGGAGCTTCGTATCCCCTTCCGCCTCGTCCATTCAGTACAAAAGCTCACCTTCATTGCTTGTGCTTGGTGTGAACTCGAGCAGAACATGATTGTCTATCTAGTCGACGCTCTTGCTTTCGCTTGCGCTCTGAAATGGCTGCAATCATGGCGCTCCTGGCGCAAGCAGCGCATTCACGCTTTGAAGTACCCACCAGGACCAAAGGGACTGCCTTTGGTAGGAAATTACTTTGATATGCCGCCCGATGAGGAGTGGGAAAAAGCGCGACAGTGGGGAGAACAGTACGGTGAGTCTTCTGAAGCCCAGATGTGCAAGTACCTTCAGATCCTGATAAGGCATGTTTGTCGTTTAGGTGGACTGGTGTTCATTCAGAATTTTGGCACTCGTTACCTCTTCTTAAATACCTATGAAGCAGCTGTCGACTTATTCGAGAAGCGCGGCAACAACTACTCGTCTCGGCCGGAAAATGTCATGCTCGATCTGTATGTATATTGCATATACCAATAAAGTCTGACCGATTGCTCATTAACTTTGCTTTCGTCACCGTCGTTGTCAACTAGCGAGGGTTTTTCGCAATGGTTTCCCCTTATATTGCCTTACGGAGATGAGCTCAAAAGGTCAAGGCAAATAATGCATCGTTACTTTCAGCCATCTGCTGTAGCAAACTACGCAGAGCTGCAGACGCGATCCACTTACCGGATGCTGTTGGGGCTTTTGAATACTCCGCAGAACTTTCATGAGATCATGAGACAGTAAATTCCGTTGTTTATTACTTTTTTTTTCATCTTTCAATTTATATATATTTAAATTGCAGCTCAGCCGGCGAATCGATCATGATGGTCACCTATGGCTATCAAGGCATGTTTTTTCATACTTCGCTGCTTACAGGGAGACCTGACATTCCTTTTTCTTAAGTCACAGAATCCGACGACCCGTATGTCGAACTTGCGGATAAAGGATTTCATGCCTTCACCGCCGCAGAAGGCTTCTTCCTTGTAAACATTCTTCCTTGGCGTGGGTAGCCTGCTTTGCATTGTCACTAACGCCTTTTGACTGACATACTATCCTGCGAAACAGTACGCCATCTCCCTACTTGGTTCCCAGGTGCTAGATTCCACGCGATCGCAAAGGAGGGGTACAAAAACTCGATGGATATGTACCACAAGCCGCATGAGATGGCCAAAGCGTTAATTTTGAGTCAATCACCCAATTTTCACTTACACAGTGACTTATTTACTTGTCTTACATATTCTTCAGGCTGACGGCTCGGCAGTATCTTCGATGACAAGCAAGCTTATAGAATCGAAGATGAATGAGAATGGTATCATAGAAGACGAAGATGTCATTGCTAAGAACACAGGTGCTATGCATTCAGGTCTGTCAGACTCACTGCCTGTGCTTGAAGTTAGACTAATGATAATCACCAATAGCTGGCGCGGATACGGTGAGCTAGACTTTCTGTCTTGCTGTTTGAGAGAAAGGAGCCCGCGACATATACCTTTCGTCCATTTTTTAAAGACGGTATCAGCACTGCTCACTTTCGTCCTGGCCATGGTTCTGAATCCCGAGGCACAGCGACGTGGACAAGAAGAGGTGGACAGAGTTGTAGGCAAGGACAACCTTCCTACAAGGGAGGATCGTCCGAATTTGCCATTTGTGGATGCACTTATTAAAGAGGTGCTAAGGTGCGTTTTCTCGTAGAAAATCAAAGGCATCGGCGATGACCCAAATAAACATTTGCTTCATAATTATATGTTCCTAAAAGATGGCAAATAGTAGCACCCTGGGGTACGTCGACCCACTTTCTGCGTGGCTAAAACTCTACTAAATCAAGTCGATCTCGACAGGCATTGCACACGCTGCTACCGAGGATGATGTCTACAATGGTTTTTTCATTCCGGCCGGTACCACCGTTTTCTCTAATCTTTGGTAGGTGCTCTATAGAAAACCATTCTTTCAAGCTAACAGATGTGGAATGATTAAAGGGCCATGTTGCGGGATCCTAAGGAGTATCCAGAGCCGGAGAAATTTATTCCGGATAGATGGCTGCCTTCAGAAGGGAAGAAAGTACCTTTTGACGTTTACAAAATTGTCTTTGGAATAGGCCGACGGTAAGCATGGGTTATTTGTCTTTGCGATACTTTCTTATTCTTATTTTTTTTTTTTGCCTCGGGTAGGTTTTGCCCGGGAAAGTTTTTTGCAGACAGCGCTGTAAGCTCAAGCGTGTTGATAGACAAATCAGTCAATATACTGATTGCGGTTTTATTGGATCGTATAAGGTGTTCCTCGGCGTAGCATCCATACTTTCCACTTTTGACATCCAGAAGGCTCTCGATGAGAATGGAGTCCCGATTACGCCAACCGAAGAGTACACCACGACCTTCGTGAGGTCAGTTTGTTTGGACACTTTTGGATGGAATTCGTGTACTTAAAAAAAATTTGCGCAAGGCATCCCAAACCCTTCAAATGCAGAATCACTCCGCGCACTGGGAAGACAGCGTCGGTGATCCGTCAAGCAGTCGAGTCTTCCGCATGAACCGTCGGGCTTGAATTGGAAAGGAACTTGAATGAATTGAAATATTCGATTTTGCAGTGTACATGTACACATCGTTACGCAATCAGAGGAAGTCGCTTGAACAGAATTGTCTCTTTTTGCTTCAAATCATATAAGAAACCCTTCACCAGGACTAATCGTGCTAATACCTCGCTCTCGGTAATTGGAGTCAAAATTTGATGTTTAGTAGCGTCTACAGGTAGGTCAGAAAAGTCTTTGGCCCCCCTAAAAAAGGAAGGCGGTTCTCGTCTGCGTCGTTCACACAAAAAAAAGGTCAAAAAATGTAGTAAAAGTATGCAAGCCTTTGCATATGAGAAACAAAAATTAAGTATTAATTTTGTTTTTGGATGATTTGAGGTGGCAGCGTGCGCTACGCAGGCGGGAACTTCCTTCCTTTTCTAGGGGGGCCGAAGCCTTCTCTGACCCCTAAAAGATTATCGGCCGGTTCCGAACTTACCATGGCGCAGATTTTTGCTTCTCGCTCACCTGGCAGGCTGGCAATCACTTCGTGTTCATTTTGATTTTGAAGTTGTCGCTGCTTGCCGTTGCTATATCTTTTGACTCGCCTCTGTTCGCCGACTTTCCAGACTTGGCGCAGCTATCGGTACAGATTGTACCGTGACTTCCAACAACCCGTAATAGACTATGCTTCTTGAAACAAACTTCGTTACGAAAAGGCTTTCCGTACTGTTATCAACGGAGAAACCAAGTGTCTGCAACATACTATCTACAAGGAAGTGCGTTGACGGGATGTACCGGCATCATACATAGAAGAAAAAATGATCTACATGATCTGGTTGCAAGTCATTACAACAATGGTTATTGTTTACAATCTGCTATCCGTTCTCGCTGTGAAGATTGTGGATGACAAGGCCTCGGCGGATCAAAATAAATAACTCTCTTGCATGCTAAAGCTGTGGGTACACAATCAAACCTTCACCACGTCGGCCATCTTCCTCGTGCATGAACTCTAGCACTCCCTAGCTTTCTAGTTGGCCGCCTGATAATCACTGTGCCGCAGACACTCTTTCAGTGTTTTGGGGTCTCTTCTATCGTGCCCATATGGAATTCGTGGTCGGGAGTCTTGATCATATCATTATCGCATTTTAGAGCGTAAACAATCCCATTGCTTTTATACGCCGAGCACAACGGTACTGGTTCTGACAGGTTCTCCCCTTAGCATATACTCGAGATTTTTCTTATTTGATACCATCTGTCCTCCAACCAAACTATCAAGCAAATGACAGACAGCGGCGACATAATCGTTCAAGTTGCGTTCGACGAGGTCTTTTTAGAGCGGGAAAACTATTGTCGAGTCGCGGCTTTGTCTCTCCTCGTCTATGATACCAGCTGGGTTCAAAGCTTGTTACAAGTAGCTGCTCGCTATCTATATTAACACCTATTACGCAGTTATAACATTGGAAAAAGAGGTGAGTTGCCAGTATTGTCCCCAAGATTACGACTCATGAGAGTGTGCATTCTACAGGTTAAGTACTTCTGGGTAAGCTTTTGAACGGTTGATTTGTTGCAATGAAATGCTAACAATAGAGTCAAGTGCTCACACCAGAGTTCTCCCCGAAAACACTTTTCCTGGTTATTCTTTTTGGTAAGCAGCTCGATATCACTTAGATTGTTTCCCCTACCTAAATTTGGTGATTTATCTTTGGCACAATGCCTTACAGAATCGTTATGTTGGAATGTTTGCGGCCACCGTGGATGTTGGCTGTGGGTTATGTCTATACATATGTTGCGGAGTGCAGACTCTCAGATCATGCCTTGATTCAGTTTGCTTTACGTCCAGCGACAATGCCACGTAAGTGAAGTTTTCTCGCTCTCATATCTTTTCTTCAACTAACCAAAAACCAAAACAATGGATTTTGCAGTTGTAAGCGTCCGATAGTACTCTTGTCCGATAATTCATAATTTCATTCGCGTGCAACTTAATACCGTGTTGCGATCGTGACGTCAATTGTTGTCAATAGGCCTCTTTGAAGGGTGGATCCACCAGATAGCGGGTAAGCTGCTCTCCAGATAGTCAAGTTTTGATCACTCATGCGTTTTACGATTGACTAAAGGGATGATCGAAATACTTTTGATTGACTGCATGTGTCATTTGGTCTAGGTATGCTTCCTCTTGCTGAAATATTTCTTGCAGATATTCTTCTATTGAGAGCCTTGGCTCTTCTCTCCGAAGGTTTGTGATTGGGGACCATTCAAATAAAACAATTTTTGATTTGCTTTTTTTATTTTTTAGACAAGAGGACAGTTCGTTGTCTTTCGGTGCTTTTTGCCTTAGAGGTCGTATTGATGCTGGCCATTCTTCTGTACGTCGAGATCACATATAAAGGTAAGGACATTCGTTTTAATATTTGTATGTGGATCCTTGTTACTAAAAACCTCCAGTCGGTGTAGTGTTTATTGGCCCAGTGGCTTTCCGCGGACATACTGGAGTATTTCATCGAAAATGGGCAACTGTGTATTGGTGAGCCCGCCGAGTTACATTTTTCTTCTTCATAACTCACACATCACTCTAGGGTTGTGCCTGTCATATTCGAGCTTGTCCTCGTAGGTCTGATACTGCATGAAGCTTCGAAATTCTGGAGGACGTTCCAGAAATTTTGCGGGTCTAGATTGGTGACCGTTCTCGTCAGGGACCAATTGCTCTACTTCCTCGTGTCTGTTCCCTCTGTTTATTATTCCCTGGCAATTTGGTCTAACACTCGCGTTCATTCTACCTTGTCCCTTACAGTGTGATTGCATGCAGCGTTGCGAGCCTGCTGTCTTGCTGGCTGGATGAAGGGCTGTTTCTGGGTGTAGCGTCTGGACTTTCCAATGCCTCCGTTCCTTGTGTACTTGGAAGTCGACTCCTCTTCAATCTGCATGAGGCGGCAGAAAGAGGTTTAAATGGGGGTTCTGGCACCGAGATACCAACCATGAGTAACATGCGCTTCCAGGCTACTCATCACTCGCTCAGTGATACTCGAGACGCTTGAGCTCTTCGCGGAATGAAGGTGCGGCTCTGCATCCTTTTTTTCACAAATAGCGAAGTGACGGATTTGCTTGCTTTCGGATATTCGTCCAGAATGTTTTGCTGCGATATTTTTAAGCACAATTGTCCACAGCTCACAAATAGCGTTGCTCATTGAGAACTGGCTTTCTCATGACTCTTGATTCGATCTCGTCTTTAGTTTGCTCTTGTACTATGTATTCTTTACACAATTAGTATGTATTTTTTGGCTTGCGAAGCGGTGTACAGCAGTCATTGGATCATCGTTTGGCTCTGAATCCTCTCTCACCCGCGCCTGCGGACGACCTTCCGCTTGCCCTTGCCGCCAGCGCCCAGGGGCGCGCCGCCCGCGACGGCCTCGGCGCACAGGCTGGTCTTGACGGTCTCGACGAACACGCCGGACGGCAGCGCAGGCGAGTAAGCGGACACGCGGCGCGCGAGCGATAGGCGCGCGCGCACTCTGTCCCTGTCCTTGTCCTTGGCCTTGTCGAGCAGCTTGCCCTTACCCTTTGGCTTCGAGGAGCCCTGTTCATACTTTGGCGCCGGTTGCGATTTCGCTGGCGTGGAGGCCTCTGCGCCCGGCGCGCTCGACGACCACGCCATGTCATCATCTCAACCCCACGGCCTCAGAAAGCAAAACACGCCTGCGCACTCGTCTTGATGCGCTCGTTGGCGGGCCGCTCGTCGCGCTTGAACTGCACGCGCACGCGCCCGGGGTTCGCCCAGTCGCGCGGGTGGCGCTTCTGCACCTCGTGCAGCGTGCCGAGGTGCGCGCTCGCGTCCGCGCGATGTCGCGGCTCAGTGGCCACCACACGGCCTCTGCGCGCCCGCGCCGGACGCGCGCTTCGCGTCGACGTAGATCGGGTAGATGCACGTTCACCTGCGTGCCGTGCGGTAAGCGTTGGGGTGCGATGCGGAGGGATGCGGAGGAGTGGACGCACTTCTTGTAGGGCGTCAGGCCGGAGACCGTTGGCTCCAAGGGCGCCGGAAGTGCGCCGGCCTGCATCTGCGTCTGCGGGAGCCTCGCAGGCTCGGGATTAGGCGGCGGCGGCGGCGCGGCGTCGTCAGAGGCGTCGCTGGCGGCCCCGTCGTCGTCCTAGTCCTCGTCGACGAACGTCAGGAACGCGCCCTTGGGCTCGGTGTTGGTAAGCGGCCGGGTTCTACTTTACGGGAGCGACAGGACGGCGGTGTGTGGTCTGGATTCCTGAAGGGTGGGCATGCTTTCCAATGTTCACCTGCGTACTTCTCATCTCTACCCAACGTTGAAATGCCGCAGGCTCAGCTGTCTTACTGACATTTTCAGTGTGGCTGAACATCCCGCTACTCTTTAATACACGAACATGGTCGATAGGGAATACATGTAATAGCTCCAGTCTGTGGGAGCAATTAAACTACGGACTATTCGTTATGACATCGTTGCTACCTTAGCTGTGCGTGATCCCTTTCCCTTTGCACCCGTTTTACATGGGCCTCATACAATGTCTTTCGATGCCACTACTATTTAGCACGCATCAGCCTTCGTAGAGCTTCTCGAAGGCTACGGTTATATATCCCGTCCCAATCAATAAGAACAGCAGCTGAATTCGTATCCCCTTCTTTTTCTATTAGACACTCTATTTTAAGACTAGGGATACTGTCTCCTTCGCCTTTGCATCAAAAGATCGTGGTCCAACCCGCCAGACATGGGGCAACGGCTCGCGTGCATTATTCCCAGCTCCTCTGCATTGCCGGAGGCTGCCGCCGGTTTCCCGCTCTCTAAACTCTGCTCAGCAGCGTTATCTGTCATTGCCATTCACTACGAAGATCGAAACCGTACAAAGACGCGGGACTGACAAGCGGAAGCTATGCACTCCACTTCGTCGGCGTTCCCAAAATAGCTCCAATATAATGCGAGATTCTTTTTGGTTTGAGACACAACAACTTTCGGCGCCCATTGATTTAATTACGGTTTTCTTGGATCACTCCATCGCTTCACGAGTTGCGGCACTCTTAAAGTGCCGACCTGTGCCTTTTCCTTGGTAACAACATACATCGAAAGACGGTGATATCAATCGGTAGGTCGGTGGAAGCCTGGACTGCCACTTCTGCTTCACTTCTTCTTCCTTAGCCTTTAGCTCAATTGGTCAAAATAGACTCATGCTTCATGGCCTACGTCTCATGCTGGACCATGTGTGTGTGTGTGTGCTTGGTCTCCGCTTTTGTCGCAACAAAGCTTCGCCATATGTTCTTTTTCGTGAACCCCGTTAACCTCTCATCGGACGTTAGACCCAATCTCAGTCCAAGCTTCTTCAATAAATGGATGCCGTCTCCACCTGGTCCATTTGGTATAAAAGGCGTCTACGTTGTTCCCATTGGTGTCAACTCGAGCAAAGGAAATGCTCATCTATCTTGTTGATGCCCTTGCTTTCGCTTGCGCTCTGAAATGCCTGCAATCATGGCGTTCCTGGCGCAAACATCGCGCTCACGCGTTGAAGTATCCCCCGGGACCAAAGGGACTGCCTTTGGTAGGAAACTACTTTGATATGCCGCTCAGCGAGGAATGGGAGAAAGCGCGACAGTGGGGAGAGCAGTATGGCGAGTATTTCGAATAATCTAGACAAGCCTTCACATTTTGCTAAATACTCCCACTCATTAGGGGCCTTGGTGTTCATTCAGAATTTTGGCACTCGTTACCTCTTTTTGAACACCTATGAGGCTGCCGTCGACTTGTTCGAGAAGCGCGGCCACAACTACTCGTCGCGGCCGGAAAATGTCATGCTCGACCTGTAAGCCCGTCCGTTTAAGCTTGATTTGAAGTTCACTAAGTTCACTCTCGTCGTCGTCGTCGTCCTCATCGTCGACTTCTAGCGAGAGTTTTTCACAATGGTTCCCACCCTTCATACCTTACGGAGATGAACTCAAGAGGTTCAGGCAAACGGCGCATCGTTACTTCCAGCCGTCTGCTGTAGCGGGCTTCGCCGAACAGCAGACGAGGTCCGCTCACAGGATGCTATTGGGGCTTTTGAACACACCGGATAAATTTCCAGAGATCCTAAGACAGTAAATCAAGCTATCTTTTCCATCTTTTAATCAGTATCCAATAAAATTGCAGCTCAGCTGGCGAATCAATCATGATGGTTACCTACGGCTATCAAGGCATGTTTGTTTTACTCCGATGCGTGTATGCGGCGAGACTAAGCACTCGTTTCAGTCGCGGAATCAAACGACCCTTATGTCGAGCTCGCGGATAAAGGACTGACGGCCGCCATTGTGGCGCAAGGCTTCTTTCTCGTGAACGCTCTTCCTTGGTGTGAGTAGCCTGTTTTGTTTCTTCGTCGGAACTAACTGACTCGCGGCACTCCTCGCGAAACAGTACGCTACCTCCCTACTTGGTTCCCAGGTACTAGTTTCCACGCAATCGCGAAGGAAGGATACAAGCATGCAATGGCTATGTATCACGAGCCTCACGAGATGGCGAAAGCGATAATTGCGAGTCTCGTCTCTTGTGGACTCGTATAGGAGATCATTTATTTAACTCACGAATTTCTTAGGCCGACGGCACAGCAGCTCCTTCGATCACAAGCAAACTTATAGAATTGAAGACGGCTGAAAATGGCATTATAGAAGACGAAGACCTCATCGCTAAGACCACAGGGGTTATGCATTCAGGTATGTCTGAATGTGACTCTTTCAGCAAGCTGCTAATGATAGTCGACAACAGCTGGCGCAGACACGGTAAGTTGGGCCTCCTACCTTCTGTGATTCAGAGTAAGGAACTCAGTTATGCTTCTTTCTGCATTCGTCAAGACCGCCACATCGCTACTCACATTTATCTTGGCTATGGTTCTGAATCCCGAGGCGCAACGACGCGGCCAAGAAGAAATGGATAGAGTTATAGGCAAGGATAACCTTCCGACGATGGAGGATCGTCCGAATCTACCATTCGTGGATGCGCTCTGTAAAGAGGCCATGAGGTGAGTCTGCTCGCAAAGGACTAAATGCATCGGTGATAACATTTATTCCATAATTGTGCATCTCTGAAAGATGGCAAATAGTTGCGCCAATAGGTTCGTAGACCCGCTTTTGTGTGTTTAAAGGATTTTATTGATTTTAATTGATACCGTCAGGCATCGCACACACCGCTACTGAAGATGACGTCTATAACGGCTATTTCATCCCGGCCGGCACCACCGTTTACTCGAATCTCTGGTAGGTTCTGTATAGACTTTTTTCTCAAGTTGATTTGCGTTGAATGAACGAAGGGCCATGTTGCGGGATCCTAAGGAGTATCCAGAGCCAGAGAAGTTCATTCCTGATAGGTGGCTCCCCGCAGAAGGGGAAAAGATGCCTGTTGATGTGAACAAGATCACCTTTGGAATAGGCCGCCGGTGAGCAAAGGAATTGCTCGTGGACATGTCGGTTCTTGATTGAACGCGGGAATATCTTCGAACAGGATTTGCCCAGGCCGTCATTTTGCAGGAAGCGCCGTGAGTTCAACAGACTCGATAGATGTCAAGAGCGTACTGATTGTGTTTTAATGGTCGATATAAGGTGTTCCTCGGCGTGGCATCGATACTGTCCACCTTCAACATCGAGAAGGCGCTCGACGAGAACGGTTTCCCGATCACGCCGACCGAAGAGTACACCGCGAACTTTGCACGGTCAGTTTATCTGAAGACGCTCTCTAAACATGTTCTCGTGTGCTCATAGACTTTCTGCAAGACACCCCAAGCCGTTCAAATGCAGAATCACTCCGCGCTCCGAGAAGATGGCGTCGCTGATCCGCCAGGCAGTTGAATCGTCCGGATGAGTCGCCAGATCTGTATGTAAACGTCGCTTGAGGATCTGAGAATGCATTGCTTGCTGCTTAATTGAAAAAGTATATGTGCGTGTGTTTCGGAATGACGTTGGTGGGGACCTTCATATCAAGGCTGTCTGTGTTGTCAGACTAGGAGAAAAGGAAGTATTTGCGGCTTGCTGACTACAAAGTGTGTTTGAAAAAAAAAAAAGTGATGTACCGACCGGTTCATCTTGTGTTCTCGGAAGTAGATGTTTCTTCAATCCGCAGCAAAAAGAGGCTCAAACGGAAATTCTAGCACCGAAGTATCTATCACGAGTGATGCGCTTCCAGGACGCTTGCGGTGGATTGTTGCCGTGGTAGTATAGGATTTACGACTTGATGGCGCATCTCTGGCTCTAGTTTAATTATTGGGGGCGAAGCTCCCCGTTTAAAGTTACATTTTAGGCTCCCAAAAACAGATTATGTGACTACGCGACCCCGTGCATGCGGGCCGTCTACTTTCCTTTCTCTCCTTCCTTCTGCGAAGGAATCTGAACTGCAGAGTTCCGCAAATAAACATTCCAACTTTTACTTACAAAGTGCTCCCTCCGTGAGAGCTTGTCGTGATGGCCTGCTTTCGCAGCCCGCTTGCACATTGGGGCATAAAAGAGCTCAGATTAAGCCTTACGCTTTGCTAACACCCCTAACATATCCAATCATGGTTTTTGAGTGGCGGGTTGATGTCTTGCAGAAATCCATCCATGGTGTACAATTAGTCATACCTCTTCATGCACAGATGCTCATGTTACGAAAGTCAATGCTTAAAGCATCATTGTCCAAGCCATGGCTTTTGACTCGATTCCATTCGTTAAATTAGCATGTACATTTACCATCTTTTTCAAACTTCTGGCTCGTCCTTTACATCCTTTTTATACATTTGCTCGTGAAGCAGTAAGATGAGAAAACAATCGCCGTTGAGAGAACCCAACCGGAGCCAAGAACAAACCCAAACATTCAGCTGCACGCGCACATGTATGTACATCAACAGCGACACGCACATACGCACAAACACCCGCTCCATTTTTTCCCATTCCTTTTTCCCAAGTCCCCGAACGCGCGCGCCGGGGCTCACCCGCGCACGCGGACGACCTTCCGCTTGCCCTTGCCGCCGGCGCCCGGGGGCGCGCCGCCCGCGGCGGCCTCGGCGGCGGCGGCGCTCAGGCCGGCCTTGACGGTGTCGACGAGCACGCCGGACGGCAGCGCGGGCGAGTACGCGGACACGCGCCGCGCGAGCGGGGGCTGCGGCTCGGGCGGCTGCGGCAGGCGCGCGCGCGCGGCGGTCCGGGCGTTGTCTTTGTCTTTGGCACTGGCCCTGTCGGGCGCCTTGCCCTTCCCCTTTGTGGTGGACTTCGGGGCACCCTGTTTGGCCTTTGACGCCGGTTGCGGTTTCCCTGGAGTGGAGGCGGAGGCGTCCGGCGCGCCCGACGATGACGGGGTGTCGAAGGGCGGCTTGGGGGTGAGCTCGGGCTTGATGGTCTGGATGTAGAACGCGATCGCCTCGAGGAGCTGCTTCTCTGCGCGTCATCTCAACCCACGTCCAAAAAAAAAAAAAAAAAAAAAGCTGAGAAACGCAGGCACGCACTCGTCTTGATGCGCTCGTTCACGGGGCGCCCGTCGCGCCGGAGCTGCACGCGCACGCGGCCGGGGTTCGCCCAGTCGCGCGGGTGGCGCTTCTGCACCTCGTGCAGCGTGCCGAGCCCGAGGCGCGCGCTCGCGTCCGCGATGTCGCGGCTCAGCGGCCACCACACGCCCTCCGCGCGCGCGACGCGCCGCGCGCCCGCGCCGTACGCGCGCTTCGCGTCGATGTAGATCGGGTAGATGCACGTCCACCTGTGCGCGTGCCGCGCGGGGCGGGGCGGTCAGCGGTGGGGGGCGGATGGGGTGCGGAGAGAGAGGGGGGGACGCACTTCTTGTAGGGCGTCAGGTCGGAGACCGTCGGCGCCGCGGGCTGCGGGGATGCGCCAGGAGCTCCAGCCCCGGCGCCGGCGCCGGCCTGCGCCTGCATCTGCGGGAGCCGTGCAGGCCCGGGGTTGGGCAGCGGCGGCGCGGCGTCGTCAGAGGCGTCGCTGGCGCCCCCGTCGTCGTCCGAGTCGTCGTCCGAGTCGACGGACGTCAGGAGCGCGCCCTTCGGCCCGGTGTTGGGCAGCGGCCGCGCGGGCAGCGCGAGCTCGGTGTCGTCGTCGAAGGCGTCTTCGATGGTCGGGCGGGACATCGTGTGCGGTGGGAAACCCTCGAGGGGCCGGGACGCTTCCCGTGATAAGTACAGTATTACATACGACGCAAGCGGAAAGCAGTTCACACGCCCTCTCTCAGAACGTTCGCTGCAACGCCGAGCGCCGCGCACCGACCTGCAAAAACGCAACGACGATGGTGCTCGTCCTGGTGCTCGGCGACCTGCACATCCCGCACCGCGTGCACGACCTGCCCGCGAAGTTCAAGAAGCTGCTCGTGCCGGGGAAGATCCAGCAGATCATCTGCACGGGGAACGTGTGCGACCGCGAGACGCTCGACTACCTGCGCTCCGTCGCGCCGGACATACACGTCGTGCGCGGGGACTACGACGAGGTGCGCTTCCGCCCTTTCCCTTTTCTTTTCTTTTCTTTTCTTTTCGTTTGCTTTCGCTTGGGGGAGACGGCGCTGAGCTGAATTGAGGAAAGCAGAACCCGGCGTTCCCGCTCTCGGTGACGCTGACGCACGCGCCGATCCGCATCGGGGTCGTGCACGGGCACCAGTGCATCCCCGCGGGCGACCTCGACGCGCTCAGCGCGATCGCGCGCCAGATGGACGTCGACGTGCTCGTCTCGGGGCACACGCACGTGTGCGTCTCTCCTTCCACGCTCTCATAATATGCTCACGTTTTGAGAGAATGAAAACAGGTTCCAGGCGACGGAGCACGACAACAAGTTCTTCCTGAACCCGGGGAGCGCGACGGGCGCGTGGACGGGCGCCTTCGCCGAGTGCGTGCTTCTCCCCTCCCCTCCCCTCCTCCTCCATATACGTTTTGCCCGACCTGACACGCCCCGCACAGCGACCCGCCGCCGTCCTTCACGCTGATGGACATCCAGGGGCCCGTCGTGGTGACGTACCTGTACCAGCTGCGCGAGGGCGAGGTGCGCGTGGAGAAGATCGAGTGGCGGCGCGAGCCGCCTGCGCCGCTGCCGGCGGTCGCGGCGGTCGCGTCGCCCGCGCCCCGGCCGGGCGCGCTCCCGCAGGCGATCGCGATCCCCGCGAGCCCCGGGCCGGCGCAGCAGAGCGTGTGGTAGCGTTAGCGTGCGCTGGAAGTCGAGAATGGTGTGCCGAGAATGGTTTGGGGGATGGGAGACACCCCCGGTGTGGGGGGCTGTTCTGCGCTTCTTCCTTAGTTTGTGGTATTTGTTTTTATTCCTGTATGTTTGTTTTTTTACTTTTGAAACTGTTGATTATTTTTTCTCTCTTCCGAATGATGTGCGAGAGGCAGGCTGCAGTACGGGAGTGTACATTTGCCTGCAAATAATACGGAGTGCGTACTTGCAGAAACTGAATGTCGATGTGCATGACAGTGCACGTACGTCTCTGTTCCTGTTATCAATCAGAAGCTTTCATTTTGGGTACAACGAGCAAAATTTTATACTTCCGGTGAGTGTTCTCTTGAAATTCTTCTGTTATGTTATGCTGGTTCTAGTAGACACACTCACAACATAACGTTCACACGTACGACGCTTGTGGTTCTCTTCCTGCTATCCTGCTATCACTAAGAAGGATTCATTTGGCCAAGTTTGTACTCCTGGTAGGTGTTCTTCGAGAGTCTTTACATATGATTTCTCTAACCACGTCTTCTATTATGGTAGATGAAGTCAGCTGTGCAAGCAGATACATAATTACAGAATTATGGAATACAATGTGCATAACATAACACGTACTACAGGTATGGTTCTCTTCTCGCTATCGGGTAGGATATAAAGGGCACTGAAGTTTACACTCCCGGTGAGTGGTTCTTCCGCTGGTTTACATAACCAACGGGCTTCGCTGAACACACGCGCCGCGTCTTCGCGTTCTGCCTTGGACTTTGAGTCGTCGAGAAGGCAGCGCCATTTGGTAATCGAGTGCCTTGTCCCCGCTCCGAATCCGGGATGATCTGCGGCTGAACAGCTCGCGCCACCGTCGATCGCATGGCGATAGCGCTTACAGCAGCAGTCCTCGCGTCCTCATCGTCATCATCGCGTCGATACAACTTGCAAGTCTCCGGGGATGCCCCACACGGCCGCTTAGTCACACTGCTCATGGGGCGCCTCGGCTGTCCAGCCGGGGAGCCGGACTCGGCTTTGGCGCCGTGCATGCAGCGTCTTCCACAGGTTCGGGTTCGAATTCGCAGTCGTTTCGTGCCGCGCGCACACGCTGCCTTTACGTCCCAGAGCCCCAAGAACCCCCCCGTCCCCCTCCTCGAACGCGAACGCCCCCACGCCATGACTCGCCCAGAATAAAATAAAATACCTCCGCCGCGTCCTTTTTTCCCGCGCGGGCCGTTATTATTTCTCTTTTCTCTTTTTTTCTCGTGTCTCCGTCTCTGTCTCCGACCACCACTTCCACCTCCACGGGCCCCCCGCACACACGCGTCAAACGATGCCCTCCGCCGCGCGCGACTCCGAGACCGCGCTGCCCCTGCTCGCCGCCGACGAAATGGAGCTCGCCGATCTCGGCCTCGACGACCACCCCCACTTGCGGCAGTCCACGTCCCATTCTCAGCCCGCAAATCAGGGCGGACGCCCGTACAAACCCCGCAGCGATCACTTCCTCGGAGGCGCCAGCGCCAGCGCCCCGCCCAGGCCGTACCAACGGCGCACGCCGCTGCCCCTCCTCCAGCTCTTCATCCTCTCCGCGACCCGCCTCTCCGAGCCCATAGCATACACCCAGATCTTCCCCGTGAGCCATCCTCCGCTGAGCCATTTTTGCGGGCGTAATGCGGTCTAACGCGATCCGTCTTTCTTGTTTTAACGCATCTAGTACATCAACCAGGTACGAAGGCTAGTGCATAATGTCGCATAGAAATTAATGCCCAAAAATGTACTTAGATGGTGGAGGACATGAAAGTCACAGAAAAGCGCCAGGAAATCGGCTATTATTCCGGCGTGGTGGTGAGTGAAATCCGCCGCCCTTTCTCCCGTCTTTCTCCTGCTGCACTGAACTCGCCCACGTCTATGCAGGACAGCATATTCGCAGTCTGCCAGCTCTTCACCATCCTGCAGTGGGGCCGGCTATCCGGTCCGTCCTCCATCTTCCCTCCCTCTCCCCCCCGCACTTCCTCTCACCCACGCGCACTTACAGACCGCATCGGCCGCAAGCCCGTCATCCTCCTCGGGATCGCGGGCGTCGCGCTCTCGACCGCGCTCTTCGGGCTCGCGCGCACCTTCTGGGCGGCCGTGCTCGCGCGCTCGCTCGCGGGCGCGCTCTCGGGCAACGCCGCCGTCGTGCAGAGCGTCGTCGGCGAGATCACGGACGAGACGAACCAGGCGCTCGCGTTCCCGCTCACCGGCCTCTCGTGGAGCCTCGGCTGCATCGTCGGCCCCATGATCGGGTGAGCGGCCCCCGCGCCCCCCCTCGGGTTTTCGTTACTTGGCTTATTTTTTGTTTTGTTGGTAGGGGCAACTTCGCGAACCCGGAGAGGAACTTCCCGAACACGTTCGGCAGCGTCGCGCTGCTCAGGCAGTACCCGTACCTCCTCCCCTGCGTCGTCTCCGCCTTCCTCAGCGTCGCCTCGATCGTCGGCGGCCTCTTGTTCCTAAAAGAGGTAGAAGAAACCGTATTCATATTCAGTGACGCATATAAACACGCACACATCTAACGAACGACTTTTTTGTTTTGGTTCTTTCCTAGTCCCTCCCCTCCAAGATCCGCCTGAGCCCAGCGCTCCCCTCGCCGATCTCCGCGCGGTACGCAGAGAAGGACGGCGGGGCGCCCGGCCCCGGCCCCAGCGCGCGACTCGCCTCCGACGGCGGCGACGAGGACCAGACGTCCGTGCGCTTCATCCTGTCGTCGCGCAGCATCCGCTCCGTGTTCCGCAACTACTTCCTGCTCTCCGTGCTCGGCACGTCCTTCGACGTCGTCTTCATCCTCCTCGCGTACACGCCCGTGCACCTCGGCGGGCTCTCGCGCACCGTACGTCCCGTCTCCCTCAAAGAACCTTCTTTTTTTTTTTCTTCTTCTTCGAAAAAAGAGTGTAGATCGCTCACAGTCGCGATTTCCGATTCCGATATATTCGTCCCGCGCACCCGTAAACGCTGCGCAACAGCCCGACGAGATCGGGTACGCGCTCGCGTTCAGCGGCGCCGCGGGCTCGCTCGTGCAGGTGTGCGTCTTCCCCGTGCTCCAGCGGCGCTTCGACAACGTGCCGCTCTACCGCGCGCTCATGCTCCTCTGGCCCGCGCTCTTCGCGCTGCTCCCCTTCCTCGGCGTGCTCGCGCGCTGGAGCGCGCCGCCCGCCGCGCTCGCCGCCGCCGCCGCCTCCTCCTCCGTGGACATCGGCCTGGGTGCGGAGGGGATGCCGGCGGCGACGACGTACCCCGCGGGCGCGCTCCTGTGGACCGGCATCGGCGTCGCGCTCGCGGTGCTCCGCTGCGGGCACATGTGCTACTCGTGCGTGTCCTCTCTAACCTTACCAAATAGACACATAAATAGCTGTGGCTGAGCGGGCGGTATCCGACGCAGGCTGAACACGATCCTGATCAAGAACGCCGCGCCCTCGCAGGAGGCGCTCGGCGCGACGTTCGGGCTCGCGCAGACGGTCGCGTGCGTCGCGCGCGCGGGCTCCCCCGCGTTCGTCAGGTGCGCTTCCCTCCCCTCCCTCTCCCCTCCCCCTCTCCTCTCCCCTTCATCAGTATCTAGTATCCCAAAAAGCTAACCTGAAAAAAAAAACCCCCCCAATAGCTCGCTGTTCGCGATGTCGAAGAAGTACGAGCTGCTGGGCGGCAGCCTCGTGTGGGCGGTCATGTTCGCCGTCGCGCTGTGCGGCTGGTGGAGCACGCTGTACATCCGCGACGACGGCAGCAGCGCCGCCCGGGCCGAGCGCGCGCGCACCCGCTCGCGCCATCTGCAGAAGGCGGACGAGGAGTGCGAGATGCGCATGCTGTAGGCTTTTTCTCTCTCTTCTTTTGGAGGCGGGGCGGAGGGGCAGGCCGCGCTAAAAAAAAGGGAGGGAGGAGGCGTGGGTGTCTGCTCGACTGGTCTACATGTATGCACGAGAAAAAAAAAGAAGAACGCTGTGTTGTATGTCGCTCGCGCGTTGCTGTAGTTCCGCGGATATCGCTTTGTTTAGGTAGAATTTTGTATTCAGGAAACGTCAAAAAAAATGGTAGATAAAATAGAAATCTGTGGTTGGCTCTCTAATAACGAGCACATGTGTACATTGTACATTGTACATTGTGCCCCCCCATGTACAAATGCATTGAATTTGACCTGTCAACTTTCTTCCGGATTACGTAAAGTGGGACCAGCAGCGCGCTCGCCGGCTCGGTCCTCCTACGGTGCATAAAGGCATGAAGCATCAATTGTCTGGAGGCCGGAATTTAGCGAATTTCGGATTTCTTTTTTTTAGTTTCGCTACAGTATACTACACCTCCTTTTGACCACCCAATCAATTATTGCCCTTCTTTGCCACATATGGCCACTTTTTTTTTTTCAAAACTAAACTCTAGAATGAATGCTAGTTATGCCAGGAGCACTCTGTGAAATTACTGGGATGTTCTGTTCACAGAGGAAAATAAAATAAAAGGTTCACGAAAACAGGGCATTTGTCACGTCCACAGGTCCTTTTGACACCTGTGACGCCGTTACAAATGGTGCGTCAAGAGACCGATTTCGCCAACGACGCGCGTTGGAAGATCTGCCAGGGTCACGCTCAGACACAAACTCAGCAGTTTCTTGTGTACCCTGCTCTCTGTTTTCCATTGATAACTTAACTTAAAAGGCCGTTTGAAGCCCGTCTTATGCTGCATATTTCTGTATAATTTTCAAGACAATTGGCAATATCAAATAATTAATAACCACAGATTTTCATTGCATTATGTCGAAAAAATGCTGATTTTGGTGTATATTCTGCTCTCAAGAATGACCAGATAGATATTTTATTCTCTAAATACATACAGGGGTAGGATGACCTTGAGTGAACATGCATATAAATTTTCAGGCAGAAATATCGAAAATTAGAAGAGGAAATGTGGGGTGTCAAAAGGACTAGTGGTGTCAAAAGGAGGTGTAGTATACTGTAATAGAAGTAAGCAAAACACGCAATTTCTCGCAATTTCCCGGTTTTTTTGGGATGTTTCAAAAATGTCTGAGAATAAAATAAAATAAAATAAAATAATAGCAAATCACGTGTTATATCTATTTGTCAGGGAGTCCGCATGGAATATTTCTACTCTCCTATGCTGAAATGTGCAAGAAGAAATGCCAGATACTGACTGGCTAATACGAAATGGTCATCTGAAATGCCGGACTTAATTTAGATTTGGGCGCTTATCTTATATAATAACCTATATTAAGCAATTTTAAACGCATTTTAATCATTATTACGTCGTCTCGTTCGCATCTGTTCCAAGCAGCGCACGTTTGAGACATTCTACGGAAAGCAAAACTAGCTCAGGTTACATGTAGCGAGGTTGTGTCATGGCGGCGGTGGGACGAAATGCGACGCGTCGAGACGCGCTGTATGCGCCGGCATGACGCGGCAGCCTAATTAGAATAGGGGACCAAACTTCAATCGTTTCATTCTCAACTGTCATTATTTATGAAAACGACTATAAAGTTCTACCGTTTCGTCGTACATGTATACTAAGCTCTCCGTTGTATTTAGCTCTCCCACACGTTGACTTCGCGTCTGCCTGCTCCCTCGGAAATATTACTCGCTTCTCGTCCTTTTTCAAGTACGTCGCTTTATACTTTCTTGCTTGTCTCGTCGTGTGCTGACTCCTTGTTTTCTTTTCTCCTACTCTCTCGTCGACAGTGACTACCTTCGCGCGTCTTAACCTCGATACGAGGTTCCTTGATACCTGCAGAGATTACGCCAAGCCGGTTGCGAACAAATCCTCTCTTTCAGGCGATCCCGACGCCTCCAAGACGACCCGCCTCACAGACAAGTACCCCAATGCGTTCAGCGACTTTTATGGCTGCGGCACTCCTTGTGTTTTCAAGTCTGGCCCCAGCTGGCCTGTCAACAAGGGACCCCAAGCCCAGGGAATCGTCCGCGAGGCGCGTCCAATCTACGATCACCCCATCCAGCCTGTCTGGCTAGATATCAGCACAAAAATCAGCCAAGCGCTCGACTCCATGGCCGTCAAGTGGACATCCATTGGCCCTCGCGCCTACGCCAACGCAGGGAAGTCAGAGCTACTCTGTCCTTTTGTCTTACGCGTCGGTGTGGTCCCCCACTCCCTCCTCTATGAGGACGCCGTTGCCGCTACAACCATCGTCGAGAAGATTTTCACCGAGGCCAGCTTCGAGCCTCCCGTGGTGGCCTTCGTCGAGTCGTTGGTAACTCGCTCAGCAGGTCCCAAGCTGCTCCCCTTTAATCCTCTCCTCGACGACATCCCCGAACTGCGAAAGCCGTTCACCCCTACTCTCGGTCTCGCCATTGCTCCCAGCAAGTATCCCTTCTACGAGGGAACAGCCTCTCTCTACTATCGCCTCCCTGGAAACAACAACGGTATCGCTGTCTTAACCTGCGCCCACGTCGCACGTCCCCTCCCCGTCTACCTCAACACAGGCTTGACGAGTAGTCGTCATCGTGAGGGGATTGTCGCCCTCGGCACTATGGCCTACAATAATGCCGTCGAATCCATCATGGCTGCTATCGGCAACCGCCTTCAATCCATCGATTCCTGGAACCGTTCAATTCAAAGGCTGGGGGAGGCTGTCGAGGGGGAAAATCTCATGGTTACCGAGAGGCGCAATGACTTCTTGCATTTGGTTGAGAAGGCTGAGAAAGAGATCGAGGAGGCGAACAAGCTGCACGATGAGGTCACCAAAAACCTCACCACGTTTGAGCAGCGCACCATTGGCCACGTCCTCCACTCTGAGAAGATCGAGGTCTCGGTCGAGCCCCACGGATATACCAAGGACTGGGCTCTCATCGAGCTGGTCAAGGGCAAGATCGATTGGGACGCCTTTCAAGGGAACAAGGTTTTTGTTGGTACGTCTTATCTATCGTCTTCGCTTCTTCAGTTTTCGCTGACAATTATTTTTCTTTCCTTTGCAGGTGGCAACTTCTCAGTCGCTGACTATGGAAACATCATGTTCCCTCAACCGGACGATCGCAAGAACTACGTTTACCCCGACGACGGTCTTCTACAAGCCTTTGGCGTCGTCCAGGATAGCGACCTTCGAAAGCCCCAGCACCTCGATGCCAATAAGGAGAAGTGCCTGCTCGTCGTCAAAAACGGATTAGCCACGGGCACCACCATCGGTCGTGTTAACGGTCTCGAGTCTTTCACCCGCACTTACGAAACGTACGGCATCTCTCACACGTCCATCGAAATCGCTGTTTTGCGCTACGGGTTTCCCGGCAGGTTTTCGGACGGGGGTGACTCGGGGTCGATCGTCCTCGACAGGGAGGGCCGCATTGTTGGAATCCTGACCGGTGGCGAAGGCCCTACTGACGAAACAGACACCACTTACCTCACCCCGTATTGGTGGATCGAGAAACAGATCAAGGAAAAGTTCCCCGACATCGCCCTCTACGAACGTGTCGAGTAGAAATGTCGCAAGCTCGACGGCCCTGATCTATATAGTGGTTCAATCCATACGATGAATCATTCCAGTTCATTCTTCACATGTCAGTCTTCGGTTCCCCTAGCGTAAACCTTGTGCAATCATTATCAACAGCTATGATCTTGAGCGGGTTTGACGTGGAGGACGAGTGGTAGACCCAAGCTTGCGCCGGAGATATTTCGTCTTGGGAAATCTAATGGACAGCGTCGGACAGCGGCGTATCGAAGATTGCGGCAATGATGCTTTCAAGTGCTTTGATCATGAACTGCTGGCTGGGATGGGAAGCTTTCCCCGAGGCAAGTTCACTCGTGCGTTTTGAGGTCAGGTCCAAGCAACTTTCTTACATATTGCAAAACAACGTACATACATACAAACGTAAGTACAAGCATGTCAGTTCAACCAGGCCCTGTCTTCGGTCCGGTCCCAATGGCGCTCATCCGGAAGACTCGACCGCCTGGCGGATCAGCGACGCTGTCTTCTCAGAGCGCGGGGTGATGCTGCACTTGAATGGCTTGGGATGCCTTGCAGAAATTCTATGAGCACAACAGGACACGCTTAGAAAGCGTCTTCACATGAATAACTGACCGTACGAAGTTTGTGGTGTACTCTTCAGTCGGCGTGATCAGGACGCCGTTTTCGTCGAGCGCCTTCTCGATGTTGAAGGCGGACAGCATGGACGCCACGCCGAGGAACACCTTGTATCGTCCGTTAAAACACAATCAGTACGCTCTTGACATCTATCGAGTCTGTTGAACTCACGGCGCTTCCTGCAAAATACCGGCCTGGGCAAATCCTATTTGAAGGAGAAAGGAAGTAAATGTATACTGGCATTCAATCAAGAGCCGACATGTCCACGAGCAAGTCCTTGGAACGATGCTCACCGGCGGCCTATTCCAAAAGTGATTTTGTTAACGTCAACAGGCATCTTCTTCCCTTCTGCGGGGAGCCACCTATCAGGAAGGAATTTCTCCGGCTCTGGGTACTCCTTAGAATTCCGCAACATAGCCCTTCGTTCATTCCACGTACATTAATTTGAAAACAAAAAGTCTAAAGAAGCCTACCAGAGATTCGAGTAAACGGTGGTGCCGGCCGGGATGAAATAGCCGTTGTAAACGTCGTCCTCAGTAGCGGTGTGTGCAACGCCTGACGGGATCGATTTAAATCAATAAAATCCTTTGAACACACAGAAGCGGGTCCACGAACCCCATGGCGCAACTATTTGCCATCTTTCAAAGATGCATAATTATGGAGCGAATGTCATCACCGATGCCTCTAGTCCTTTACGAACAGACGCACCTCATAGCCTCTTTACAAAGCGCATCCACGAATGGCAGATTTGGACGGTCCTCCATCGTCGGAAGGTTGTCCTTGCCTATGACTCTATCCAGTTCCTCTTGCCCGCGTCGTTGCGCCTCGGGATTTAGAACCATAGCCAAGATAGATGTGAGCAGTGATGTGGCGGTCTTGACGGATGCCGGGAACACAACTGAATTTATTTTACTCTAATCAGAGAAGGTAGGAAGTTCAACTCACCGTGTCTGCGCCACCTGTTGTCGACCATCATTAGCAGCTAGCTGAAAGAACCACATTCAAACATACCCGAATGCATAACCCCTGTGGTCTTAGCGATGAGGTCTTCGTCTTCTATGATGCCATTTTCAGCCGTCTTCAATTCTATAAGTTTGCTTGTGATCGAAGGAGCTGCTGTGCCGTCGGCCTAAGAAACTCGCGGGTTAAATAAATAATCTCCTATGCGAGTCCACAAGAAACAAGGACTCGCAATTATCGCTTTCGCCATCTCGTGCGGCTCGTGATACATAGCCATCGAATACTTGTATCCTTCCTTCGCGATTGCATGGAAACTAGCACCTGGGAACCAAGTAGGGAGGTAACGTACTGTTTCGCGGGGATTGCCGTGAGTCAGTTAGCTTCGACGAAGAAATAAATCAGGCTACTCACACCAAGGAAGAGCGTTCACGAGGAAGAAGCCCTCAGCCACAGCCGCGGCCGTCAATCCTTTATCCGCGATCTCGACATACGGGTCGTTTGATTCCGCGACTGAAACGAATGCTTAGTCTCGCCGCATACACGCATCGGAGTAAAACAAGCATGCCTTGATAGCCATAGGTGACCATCATTATCGATTCGCCAGCTGAACTGCGATTTAATTGAATATAAACCGAGCAGACAGAATAAACGGCAGAACGTACTGTCTCAGGATCTCAGGAAATTTATCGGGGGTGTCCAAAAGCCTCAATAGCATCTTGTGAGCGGATCGCGTCTGCAGCTCGGCGTAGTTTGCTACAGCAGACGGTTGGAAATAACGATACGCCGTCTGTCTGAACTTCCTGAGTTCATCTCCGTAAGGCATAAAGGGTGGGAACCATTGTGAAAAACCCTCGCTAAAATTAGATGATGAGGACGACGACGACGACGACGAGGGCGAAATTAGTAAACTTCAAATCAAGCGGAATGCATGGCTTACAGGTCGAGCATGACGTTTTCTGGCCGCGACGAGTAGTTGTGGCCGCGCTTCTCGAATAAGTCGACGGCGGCCTCATAGGTGTTCAAAAAGAGGTAGCGAGTGCCAAAATTCTGAAGGAACACCAAACCCCCTAATGAGTGGGAGTGTTTAGCAAATTGTGAAGGCCTGTCTGGATTTGCAAGATTCACCATACTGCTCTCCCCATTGTCGCGCCTTCTCCCATTCTTCGCTGGGCGGCATATCAAAATAGTTTCCTATCAAAGGCAGTCCCTTTGGTCCAGGGGGATACATCAACGCTTGATCGCGCTGTTTGCGCCAGGAGCGCCATGATTTCAGGCATTTCAGAGCACAAGCAAGGGCAAGAGCGTCGACTAGATAAACAAGCATGTCTTGCTCGAGTTCACATCAAACGGAAATAATGAAAGTGGGCCTTTTATACCAAGTACCGCAAAGTTTACCCCCAAATCTTGAGTTAGTCCTAAGAAGCCGTAAGATATAAATGAGGACGTGTGAAGTAGCTCTTTGCATCCGAGATAGAGACTGAGCACACACGGTCGAGTAGGGAATTAAAATTTCAGGAAACACAGAAGTAAGGAGACAGGCCAATGCGGGTTCCCGAAACTTGAGATTACCTTCCGAAATGGGCGTTTCGAAGGAAGGTATAGATGAGAATGGGAAAGGAACCGAAACCGAAAGCAATAGAGGAAGCAGTAGCTCCAAACTCTTAGCCTACCAATTGTATGCACCTCACGCCAAATGCACAGAAGCAAACCTTAAGTCGTCGCCTTATAATCGCACGAAGAAGCGAAGAACTTTGAACCCAAATCAAACACTGAACCACCAAATCAGTTTATATCCGAATGTCGACGAAAAGAGTCAGGTATCTTCCACTTGCTAGTACAAGCTTCCCGCGTACGAGTCACGGGAATCGAGCAAATCTCCATAGCGAACAATAATGTCAGATAACGTCGTCGAGGAAGACGGTGGAAGCTCGTTCAGGCCGATTTTAACGTCTCGGAAGGCCTTGCACCAAGCAAAGCATAAAAAATGCGAAGCACAAATCGCGCGGGATGACAGCTGTGTGCACAGCTACGTTGCGGAGATATGAGCGGTACACATTCGTAATTGCACTTTAAGAAGAACGATCATCAAAGAGAAAACGCAGCACACATACAGCACTGCCTTCCTTCCCGAATACCGTTCCTGAGACCACTTGTAGCTCCTTTCGTCCGCTGAGATACCCGGCCCACGAGATATCTCCAATCTCATTCGCGACGAAGCTCAGCAAGCGCCACGAGGTAGTGCGCAATACGAAAAGCGATTTCGCATTAGATTGGAATTATTTCGGGAACGCCGACGAAGTGGTGTACGTAACTTCCATTTGTCAGTCCAGCGTCTTCGTACGAGTCAAGCGAATGGCAATGGCAGATAACACTGTCGAACAGAGTTTAGAGCGAGCCTCCAGCAATGCAGAGTAGCTGGGCACGATGTACGCGAACCGTTGCTCAATGTCTGGCGAGTTGGACCACGTTCTTTTGACGCGAAGGCGAAGGAAACAGCATCCCTAATCTGTCGTCTGAAAACGGTGTATCTATTAGGGAAAGAAAGGGTGAGAAAATCAGCTACTGCTCTTATTGATTGGGATGAGGTAAACTACCGTAGAGACGGATAAGCGTTCGAGAAGAAGCTCCTCGAATACTGGTGCGTGCTAAATAGCGGCGTCGAAAGAAATTGCATGGGCCCATATTATAAAAATCGTAAGTAAAACTGGAATGTTTATTTGCTGAACTCTATTTTCATTCGCAGAAGGCACGGGGTCACACAGCCACGCGTAGTCACATGATCTGTTTTTGAGAGCCTAAAGTTACGGGAGCTTCGCCCCCAATAATTAAACTAGAACCAGAGCCGCACCTTCAGGTCGTAAAATCCTATACGACCACCGAAGCAATCCACCGGAAGCGTTTTGGAAGCGCATCAGTCATGATAGATACTTCGGTGCTAGAGTTTCCGTTTGAGCATCTTTTTGCTGCGGATTGAAGAAAAATCTACTTCCGAGAACACAAGATGAACCGGTCGGTACATCTCATTTTTTTTCATACACACTTTGTAGTCAGCAAACCGCAAATACTAGCCGCAAATACTTCCTTTTCTCCTAGTCTGACAATACAGACAGTCTTGATATGAAGGTCCCCACCAACGTCATTCCGAAACACACGCACATACACATTTGCAATCCAGCAGCAAGCAATGCATTCTCAGATCCTCAAGCAAATTTACATCCAGATCCGGCGACTCATCCGGACGATTCGACTGCCTGGCGGATCAGCGACGCGGTCTTCTCGGAGCGCGGGGTGATTCTGCATTTGAACGGCTTGGGGTGTCTTGCAGAAAGTCTATGAGCACACGAGGACACGTTTAGAAAGCGCCTTCAGATAAACTGACCGTACGAAATTCGAGGTGTACTCTTCGGTCGGCGTGATCGGGACGCCCTTCTCGTCGAGCGCCTTCTCGATGTTGAAGGCAGACAGCATGGAGGCTGCGCCGAGGAACACCTTATATCGTCCATTAAAACACAATCAGTATGCTCGTTGACATCTACCGAGCCTGTTGAACTCACGGCGCTTCCTGCAAAATGACGGCCTGGGCAAATCCTGTTCGAAGGAGAAAGGAAGTAAATGTATACCGGCATTCAATCGAGAACCGACATCTTCACAAGCAAGTCCTTGGAACGATGCTCACCGGCGGCCTATTCCGAAGGTGATCTTGTTAACGTCAACAGGCATCTTCTTCCCTTCTGCGGGTAGCCACCTATCAGGAATGAATTTCTCTGGCTCTGGATACTCCTTAGGATTCCGCAACATGGCCCTTTGATCATTCCACGTAAATCAACTTGAAAAAAAAAATCTTTCTATAAAAAGCCTACCAGAGATTAGAGTAGATGGTGGTGCCGGCCGGGATGAAATAGCCGTTGTAAACGTCGTCCTCCGTAGCGGTGTGTGCAACGCCTGACGAGATCGAGTAAAATCAATTCCAAATTTGAAACGTGCAGAAGGTGAGTCCACAAACCCCAGGGTGTTACTACTTGCCATCTTTCAGATATGAGTGATTATGGAGCGAATGTCATCATCGATGCCTCTAGTCCTTTACGAGCAGGCTCACCTCATAGCCTCTTTACAGAGCGCATCCACGAATGGCAGATTTGGACGGTCCTCCATCGTCGGAAAGTTGTCCTTTCCTATAACTCTATCCACTTCTTCTTGACCGCGTCGTTGCGCCTCGGGATTCAGAACCATAGCCAAGATAAACGTAAGCAGTGATGTGGCGGTCTTGACGGATGCCGGAAAAAAGACAACGGAGTTTCTTTAACTTTATTCAGAGAAGGTAGGAGGCCCGACTTACCGTGTCTGCGCCAGCTGTTGTCGACTATCATCAGCAGCTGGCTGAAAGAGTCACATTCAGACATACCTGAATGCATAACCCCAGTGGTCTTAGCGATGAGGTCTTCTTCTTCTATGATACCATTTTCAGCCGTCTTCAATTCTATAAGCTTGCTTGTGATCGAAGGAGCTGCTGTGCCGTCAGCCTAAGAAATTCGGGAATTAAATAATTAGTCTCCTATACGGGTCCATAAGAGACAAGACTCGCAATTATTTCTTTCGCCATCTCGTGGGGCTCGTGATACATAGCCATTGAATGCTTGTATCCTTCCTTCGCGATTGCGTGGAAACTAGCACCTGGGAACCAAGTAGGGAGGTAACGTACTGTTTCGCGGGGAGTGCCGTGATCAGGTAGCTCCGACGAAGAAACAAATCAGGCTACTCACACCAAGGAAGAGCGTTTACGAGGAAGAAGCCCTCAGCCACAACGGAGGCCATCAATCCTTTATCCGCGATCTCGACATACGGGTCGTTTGATTCCGCGACTGAAAGGAATTCTTAGTCTCGCCGCATACACGCATCGGAGTAAAACAAACATGCCTTGGTAGCCATAGGTGACCATCATGATCGATTCGCCAGCTGAGCTTCAATATTATTAGATACGAATTTAAAAGATGGAATAGATGGCTTGATTTACTATCTTAGGATCTCAGAAAAGTTATCCGGTGTGTTCATAAGCCCCAATAGCATCCTGTGAGCGGACCTCGTCTGCTGTTCGGCGTAGCCCGCTACAGCAGACGGCTGGAAGTAACGATGCGCCGTCTGTCTGAACTTCCTCAGTTCATCTCCGTAAGGCATGACGGTCGGCAACCATTGCGTAAAACCCTCCCTGGTTGTCGACGATGAGGATGGCGACGACGACGACGACGAGAGCGAAATTAGTGAACTTCAAATCAAGCTTGAATGCACGGCTTACAGGTCGAGCATGACATTCTCCGGCCGCGACGAGTAGTTGTGGCCGCGCTTCTCGAACAAGTCGACGGCGGCCTCATAGGTGTTCAAAAAGAGGTAACGAGTCCCAAAATTCTGAATAAACACTAAGCTCCCTAATGAGTGGGAGTGTTTAGCAAAATGTGAAGGCCTGTCAGGATTTGCAATATTCACCATATTGCTCTCCCCATTGTCGCGCCTTCTCCCATTCCTCGCTGGGCGGCATATCAAAGTAGTTTCCTACGAAAGGCAGTCCCTTGGGTCCCGGGGGATACTTCAACGCCTGAACGCGATGTTTGCGCCAGGAGCGCCACGATTGCAGGCATTTCAAAATGCACGCGAACGCAAGGGCATCAACAAGATAGATGATCATATCCTTTGCTCGGGTTGGCACCAGTGGGAGCAACGAAGGCACCTTTTATACCGAATGAACCAGGTGGAGGCGGAATACATTGAACGGAGAAGCTTGGGCTGAGTTTGGGTCTAACGTCCGATAAGAGGGTAACAGGGTTCACGAAAAAGAACGTATGGCGAAGCTTTGTTATAACAAAAGCGGAGACCAAGCACACACGGTCCAGCATGAGACGAAGGTCATGAAGCATAAGTCTATTTTGACCAATCGAGTTGAAGGCAAAGGAAGAAGAAGTGAAGCAGAAGTGGCAGCCCAGACTCCCGCCGACCTATCGATTGATATCGCAGCCTCTCGATATATGTTGATATTGAGTCTAAAATCGTGCTCCTTCCAAGACAAAGACACGGGCCGGCACTTTAAGAGTGCCGCAGCTCGTGAAGCGATAGAGTGATCCAAGATAGCCGCTATTTGAATCAATGCGCGCCGAAAGTTGTTGCGTGCTCTCGGACCTAAGCGATCTCGCATTATATTGGGACTATTTCGGGAACGCCGACGAAGTGGAGTACATAGCTTCCACTTGTCCGTCCAGCGTCTTCGTACGAGTCATGCCCACGGGTTCGGTCTTCGTAGCGAATGGCAATGGCAAATAACGCTGCTGAGCAGAGTTCAGAAAGCGGGAAATCAGTGGCAGCCTCCGGAAATGCAGAGGAGCTAGGCATAATGCACGCTAACCATGTCTGACGGATTGGACCAAGTTCTTTTGACGCGAAGGCGAAGGAAACAGTATCCCTAATCTGAGAACAGAGGATCTAGTAGAAAAAGGAGAGATAAAATCAGCTACTCGTTTTATTGATTGGGATGGGTTATATTACCGTAGAGACGGATAAGCCTTCGAGAAGAAGCTCCTCGAATGCTGATACGTGCTAAATAGTAGTGGAATTGAAAGAAATTGCATACAAGAAAGGTGCAAAGGGAAAGGGATCACGCACAGCTAAGGTAGCAACGATGTCATACCGAATAGTTCGTAGTGTAGTTGCTTCCACAGACTGGGGCCATTACATGTATTCCCTATCGACCATGTTGTATTAAAGAATAGCGGGATGTTCAGCCGCACTGAAGACGTCCGCCTACTGCTTGTCAGTAAGACAGTTGAGACCTGCAGCGCTTTAACGTTAGGTAGGGATGAGAAGTACGCAGGTGAAGACTAGAAAGCATGCCCACCGTTCAGGAATCCAGACCACACACCGCCGTCCTGTTGCTCCCGGAAAGTAGAACCCGGCCGCTCCCCGACCGGGCCTAAGGGCGCGCTCCTGACGTCCGTCGACGAAGAGTCGGACGACGACGGGGGCGCCGGCGACGCCTCTGACGACGCCCCGCCGCCGCCGCCGCCGCCGCCGCCGCCTAACCCCGGGCCTGCGAGTCCTGCAGACGCAGATGCAGGCCGGCGCATCCCCGCAGCCCGCGGCGCCGACGGTCTCCGACCTGACGCCCTACAAGAAGTGTGTCCCCCCCCCCCCCCCCCCCCCCCACCTTCTCCGCATCCCAACGCTGACCGTGCGGCACGGTGGCGCGGCGCGCGCACAAGTGGACGTGCATCTACCCGATCTACATCGACGCGAAGCGCGCGTACGGCGCGGGCGCGCGGAGGCCGTGTGATGGCCGCTGAGCCGCGACATCGCGGATGCGAGCGCGCGCCTCGGGCTCGGCAAGCTGCACGAGGTGAAGAAGCGCCACCCGCGCGAGTGGGCGAACCCAGGGCGCGTGCGCGTGCAGCTCCGGCGCGACGTGAACGAGCGCATCAAGACGCCCCCGCTCGCGCGCCGCGTGTCCGCGTACTCGTCCGTGCTGCCGTCCGGCGTGCCGCCGCCGCCGAGGCCGCCGCGGGCTGCGCGCCCCTGGGCGCCGGCGGCAAGACTTGGAAAAAGGAGTGGAAAAAATGGAGTGAGTGTTTGTGCGTATCACTGTGATGTATATGTACGAGTGCAGCTGTATGCTTTTTTTTCTTGGCTCCGGTTGTTCGCTCAACGGGGATCGTTTTCTCATTCACGAGCAAATGTATAAAAAGGATGTAAAGGGCGAGTCTGGAGTCTGGAGAAGATGGCAACTGATTTAATGAATGGGATCGAGTCAAGAGCATGGTATGGACAATGATGTGCAATCCGCCGCTCAATAATTAAACTAGAACCAGAGCCGCTCCTTCAAGTCACAAAATGTATACAGTAGGAGGCTCGAGTTCCATGGAAGCAATCCTCTGGAAGCGGATCACTCCTCGGAGCTGGAGTTTCCGGTTGAGCTTTTTGCTACAGTTTGTCTACTTCCGAGAATACAAGACCAACCGCTTGATTTTCTTTTCAGACGGTACATCCCTTTTTCTAAAGATACCTTTTGAAGACAACAAATTGCAGATCCTTCCGTTTCTCTGACAATACAGACAGCCCTGATATGAAGTCCCCACCAGCGTCATTCCGAAACACACGCGCATTCACTTTTTCAATCGAGCAGCAAGCAATGCATTCTCAGATCCTCAAGCACATTCACATCCAGATCTGGCGACTCATCCGGACGATTCGACTGCCTGGCGGATCAGCGACGCTGTCTTCTCGGAGCGCGGAGTGATTTTGCATTTGAACGGCTTGGGGTGTCTTGCAGAAAGTCTATGAGCACACGAGGACACGTTTAGAAAGCGCCTTCAGATAAACTGACCGTACGAAATTCGAGGTGTACTCTTCGGTCGGCGTGATCGGGACGCCGTTCTCGTCGAGCGCCTTCTCGATGTTGAAGGCGGACAGTATGGACGCTGCGCCGAGGAACACCTTATATAGTCCGTTTAAACGCGATCAGTACGCTCTTGACATCTACCAAGTCTGTTGGAACTCACGGCGCTCACTGCAAAATGACGGCCTGGGCAAATCCTATTCGAAGATATTCCCGCATTCAATTCAAGAACCAACATCTTCACGAGCAAGTCCTTGGAACGATGCTCACCGGCGGCCTATTCCAAAGGTGATCTTGTTAACGTCAACAGGCATCTTATTCCCTTCTGCGGGGAGCCACCTATCAGGAATGAATTTCTCTGGCTCTGGGTACTCCTTAGGATTCCGCAACATGGCCCTTCGTTCATTCCACGTAAATCAACTTGAAAAAAAAAAAAATTCTATAAAAAACCTACCAGAGATTAGAGTAGATGGTGGTGCCGGCCGGGATGAGATAGCCGTTGTAAACGTCGTCCTCGGTAGCGGTATGTGCAATGGCTGACGAGATCGACTAAAATCAATAACAAATTTGAGACGTACAGAAGCGAGTCCACAAACCCCAGGGCGCTACTACCTGCCATCTTTCAGATATGAGTAATTATGGAGCGAATGTCATCATCGATGCCTCTAGTCCTTTACGAGCAGGCTCACCTCATGGCCTCTTTACAAAGTGCATCCACGAACGGCAGATTCGGACGGTCCTCCATCGTCGGAAGATTGTCCTTGCCTATGACTCTATCTAGTTCCTCTTGTCCGCGTCGTTGCGCCTCGGGATTCAGGACCATAGCCAGTATAAATGTAAGCAGTGATGTGGCGGTCTTGACGGATGCAGAAAGAAGCATAAATGAGTTCCTTACTCTGAATCAGAGAAGCTAGGAATTCCAGCTTACCGTGTCCGCACCAGCTGTTGCGGACCATCATTAGAAGCTAGCTGAAGGAGTCACATTGAAACATACCTGAATGCATAACACCTGTGGTCTTAGCGATGAGGTCTTCTTCTTCTATGATGCCGTTTTCAGCCGTCTTCAATTCCATAAGCTTGCTTGTAATCGAAGGAGCTGCTGTGCCGTCAGCCTAAGAAATTCGGGAATTAAATAATTAGTCTCCTATACGAGTCCATAAGAGACAAGACTCGCAATTATCGCTTTCGCCATCTCGTGCGGCTCGTGGTACATAGCCATCGAATCCTTGTATCCTTCCTTCGCGATTGCGTGGAAACTAGCACCTGGGAACCAAGTAGGGAGGTAGCGTACTGTTTCGCGGTAAGCGCCGTGGCCAGGTAGCTCCGATGAAGAAACAAACAGGCTACCCACACCAAGGAAGAGCGTTCACGAGGAAGAAACCTTGCGCCACAATGGAGGCCGTTAATCCCTTATCCGCGATCTCGACATACGGGTCGTTAGATTCCGCGACTGAAAGGAATGCTCAGTCTCGCCGCATTTACGCATCGGGGTAAAACAAACATGCCTTGATAGCCGTAGGTAACCATCATGACTGATTCGCCAGCTGAGCTGCAATTTTATTAGATACAAATTTAAAAGATGGAATAGATGGCTTGATTTACTGTCTTAGGATCTCAGGGAAATCATCCGGTGTGTTCAAAAGCCCCAATAGCATCCTGTGAGCGGACCTCGTCTGCTGTTCAGCGTAGTCCGCTACAGCAGACGGCTGGAAGTAACGATGCGCCGTCTGTCTGAACTTCCTCAGTTCATCTCCGTAAGGCATGACGGTCGGCAACCATTGCGTAAAACCCTCCCTAGATGTGGACGATGAGGACGACGACGACGACGCGAGTTAAATGGATGCAATTTAGATTAAGCTTGAATGTACGGCTTACAGGTCGAGCATGACATTTCTCGGTCGAGACGAGTAGTTGTGACCGCGCTTCTCGAATAGGTCGACAGCGGCCTCATAGGTGTTCAAAAAGAGGTAACGAGTCCCAAAATTCTGAATGAACACCAAGTCACCTAATGAGTGAATGGTCAGCGAAATCTGAAGGATGATCTGGATTCTTAAATCTCACCGTACTGCTCTCCCCATTGTTGCGCCTTCACCCACTCTTCGCTCGGCGGCATATCAAAGTAATTTCCTACCAAAGGCAGTCCCTTTGGTCCGGGGGGATACTTCAAAGCGTTAGCGCGCTGTTTGCGCCAGGAGCGCCATGATTGCAGGCATTTCAAAGCACAAGCGAGGGCAAGAACGTCGACTAGATAAACAATCATGTCTTGCTCGAGTTCACATCAAACGGAAACAATGAAGGTGGGCCTTATATACCAAGGGCAGCAAAGTTTCCCCTGAACCTTGAGTTAGTCATTAGAAGCCGCATGATAAAATGAGAACGTGTGGGGTAGCTCTTTGTATCCGAAATAGAGACTGAACACACGTTCGAATAGGGGATTCAAGATTCAGGTAACACAGGAGTAAAGAGACAGGCCAATGCGAGGCCGCAAACCTTGAGATCATCTTCCGAAAGGAGCGTCCCGAAGGAAGGTATAGATGAGTTTGGGAAAGGAACTGAAGCCGAAGGTAATGGAAGAAGCAGTAGCTCCAAACTCCCGACCTACCAATCATGTGCGCTTCATGCATGATGATACCTCCTACCAGTCCGTAAGTTTTTCTAGATGCACGGAGGCAAGCGGTAGGTCGCCGCCTTATAAGCGCACACAGTCTATCAAGCGAAGGACTTTGAACCTAATTAAAATACTGGACCACCAAATCAGTTTATATCCGAAAGTCGACGGAAAGGTGCGTGTAAATTCCACTTGCTAGTACAAGATTTCCGCATACGGGAATCGAGCAAGTCTCCGTAGCGAACAACAACGCCAGATAACGTCGTCGATGAAGACGGCGGAGGCTCGTTTACGCCTATTTTTACGTCTCGGAAGACTTTTCGCGCCATCGCGTTCTGTACCCCCAAGTAAAGCGCCAAGAATGCGACGCACAAATCGCTCGGGATGACAGCTGCGTGCATAGCTACGTTTGCGGAGATATGAGCGGTATGCATTCGTGAAAGCACTTAGAGAAAACGATCATCAAAGAGAAAACGCAACGCACATACAGCACTGCCTTCCTCCCCGAAAGACCGTTCCTGAGACCACTGGTAGCTCCTTTCGTCCGCTGATATACCCGGCCCACGAGTTATCTCCAATTTCATTCGCGATGAAGCTCAGCAAGCGCCATGAGATGGTGCAGGATACGAAAAGCGATCTCGCATTATATTGGAATTATTTCGGGAACGCCGACGAAGTGGAGTACATAGCTTCCACTTGTTAGTCCAGCGTCTTCGTACGAGTCATGTGCACAGATTCGATCTTCGTAGCGAATGGCAATGACAAATAACGCCGCTGAACAGAGTTTAAAGTGGCAGTCTCCGGCAATGCAGAGGGGCTGGGCATAATGCACGCTGATCGTTGCCCCATGTCTGACGGATTGGACCACGTTCCTTTGACGCGAAGGCGAAGGAAACAGTATCCCTAGTCTGTCGTCTGAAAACAGTGGATCTATTAGGGAAAGAAAGGGTGAGAAAATCAGCTACTGCTCTTATTGACTGGGATGAGGTAAACTACCGTAGAGATGGATAGGCCTTCGAGAAGAAGCTCCATGAATGCTGGTGCATTCTAATAGTAGTGGCGTCGAAAGAAATTGCATGAGGCGTATAAGAAAGGCGCAAAGAGAAAGGGATCACGCACAGCTAAGGTAGCAACGATGTCAAATCGAATACTTCGTAGTGTATTTGCTTCCACAGACTGGGGCCATTACATGTATTCCCTATCGACCATGCTCGTGTATTAAAGAATAGCGGGGTGTTCAGCCACATTGAAGATGTCCGCCTACTGCTTGTCAATAAGACAGCTGAGACCTGCAGCGTTTTAACGTTGGATAGGGATGAAAAGTACGTAGGTGAAGACTAGAAAGCATGCCCACCGTTCAGGAATCCAGACCACACACTGCCGTCCTGTCGCTCCCGGAAAGTAGAACCCGGCCGCTCCCCGACCGGGCCTAAGGGCGCGCTCCTGACGTCCGTCGACGAGGACTCGGACGACGACGGGGGCGCCAGCGACGCCTCTGACGACGCCCCGCCGCCGCCGCCGCCGCCGCCGCCGCCTAACCCCGGGCCTGCGAGTCCCGCAGACGCAGATGCAGGCCGGCGCACCCCCGGCGCCCTCGGAGCCGACGGTCTCCGACCTGACGCCCTACAAGAAGTGCGTCCCTTCCTCCACATCCCTCCGCATCACACCCCAACGCTGACCGCACGACACGCAGGTGGACGTGCATCTACCCGATCTACGTCGACACGAAGCGCGCGTACGGCGCGTCGCGCGCGCGGAAGCCGTGTGGTGTCCGCTGAGCCGCGACATCGCGGACGCGAGTGCGCGCCTCGGGCTCGGCACGCTGCACGAGGTGCAGAAGCAGCACCCGCGCGACTGGGCGAACCCTGGGCGCGCGCGCGTGCAGCTCAGACGCAACGGGCGCCTCGTGAACGAGCGCATCATAACGAGTGCGTACCCGCGTTTTTTGCTTTTTGAGGCCGTGGGGATTGAGATGATGACGCGCCCGTGCGCAAGAAAGACAGCTCCTGGAGGCGATCGCGTTATACAGTTGACTATCTCATGGTGCATAAGCTACTAAAGCGTAAGCTCCCACATATTAGTGGGGGAAGCGAAGCGTGTATGACTAAGGCTTATTCTGAGTTCTTTCATTTTAGTTTCTATAGCCATTTTAATCTTTTCGGTGCCATGTAATTGGAAGTATTAATAGCCACTAGTAGTTGCAGCTTTTGTTATGCTTTAATGTGCAGAGGATTGTCTGCAAGACGCAGCCAGAGAAAAGATCTCACGTCACACAGTCCCAGGTCACGTGACGCATTTCGGGGAGGCCAGTAAGTTCAATTCCTTCCTCACTAGACTTTATTTAATTTTGTAAGCAAAGTTCAATCTCTTTTTGCTAAGATCTGGAGCTCAAGTGTGGAAGGAGAAAAAGAGGGAGAAAGACAGCAAGCATACATCCGGAGGCACGTAGCATCATGATCAGTTGTCTCACTGAGGGCACACAGCCACACGCGACATGTCACGTGATAGTTTTTTGGAAGCCCTGCCCGGTAAGGGGGAGCTTCGCTCATCAAAACCCTGGGAACCGACCTCGGTATGCAAGAAATATACTATTTGATAATGCATAAGATTTTGGGGGTTTATGCATAAATATATAGGCAATTTTAGAAATTTGGGGCACCAAGTTTTTGAAAATACAACCCACACTGCTATACTGTATGTAGAACTGCTATACTTCGGATAATGTTCCAGGATTACGCTTTAAAAGGTGTAATTTTGGGATTTTCTAAATTCTGTCATGACATAATATGCCATATAACAAGTAATGTATTATATAAATACATATTTATTATTGCATAATATCTATTAATGCATAGGAAATCCTGGAATGAGCGTATGTATTATATAAATACATATTTATTATTGCATAATATCTATTAATGCATAGGAAATCCTGGAATGAGCGTATGCATTATGCAACAATCAACTGTAGGTCAGAAATGGAGAAGATGGCTGAAGTACAAGAGCAAAATTAAGATCGAGAGTCATGGCACAGACAGTTGTACAATTGTGCATAAAGATATCATTCTGGATGAATCTCTGCAAGCAAGCACACCAGACGTTGATCCGCTACTCGAAATAAAATAAATAGATCCAGAGCCGCGTATTCAAGCCGCGAAGACCTCAAATACCACTGCGCGAGTGATGAATATCCTGGAAGCGCATCCCACTCAGCGTTGGCATCTCTGTGCTAGAACCCCCGTTTAAACCTCTTTCTGCCGCCTCATGAAGATTGAAGAGGATTCGGCTTCCGAGTGCACAAGGGACACAGGCGTTCGAAAGTCCAGACGCTATAGCTAGAAAGAGCCCTCCGTCCAGCCAGTAAGAGAGCAGGCTCGCAACGCTGCATGCAATCACGCTGTCAAGGAGAAGACAGAATAAAAGCGAGAGTTAGAATCCATTGCTGGGGGATGATAAACAGGGGGAATGATAAACAGAGACGACACAGACACGAGGAAGTAAAGCAGTTGGTCCCGGACGAGAACGGTCACCAATCTTGACCCGCAAGCGTTCTGCCACGTCCCAGAATCTCGAAGCTTCATGCATTATTAGACCTACGAGAACAAGCTCGAATGTGACAGGCACAATCCTTAAGAGATGTGAGCCATGAAGGAGAGCAGTTTAACTCGATTAACTCACCAATATACAGTTGCCCACTTTCGATGAAACGTCCCAGTATATACGCAGGAAGACTTTGGGCCAACGAACACTACACCGACTGGAGGTCTTAAGTAACAAGAATCCATATACATATATTAAAGTGAATGGCTTTACCCCTATATGCGATCTCGACATACAGAAGAATGGCGAACATCAAAACGACCTCTAAGGCAAAAAGTACCGAAAGACAGCGAGCTGTCCTCTTATCTAGAAAAGAAATTTGGTGAAATCATTTTCTCTCGCTGGTTCATAAGCACAAACCTCCGGAGCGAAAAGCCAGGGCTCTCAATAGAAGGATATCTGCAAGAAATATTTAGCAAGAGGAAGTATACCTAGACCGAATCACACATGCAGTCAATCGCAAGTATCCCGATCATCCCTTTAGCCGAACGTAAAGCGCATGAGTAGCCGAAGGTTGTCTATTTGAACAGCAGCTTACCGGCTATCTGGTAGGTCCATCTTTCAAAATGGCCTGTTGGCAACCATTAACGCAAGGTCACCATCGCAAAGGAAGGTATCGAGCCTCACGCAAATGAGGACTGTGAATCATCGGGAAAAAAGAGCTATCAGATGCTTACAGCTGCAAGTTTGTTTTTGTAAGCCGAGGAAAACATATAAGAATGAGCAAGCTTCATTTACATGGTGTTATCGCCGGAAGTGAAGCAAGCTGAATTAGAGCACGATCTGAGATTCTGCGCTCCGCAAAGTATGCATAGACATAACCCACAGTATATATCCACAATGGCGCTAAACAATCCAACATAACGATTCTGCAAGGCATTGTGCGAGGGATTGGTCATCAAATGTAGCAAGGGAAAACGATACAAGTTATATCGAGCTGCTTACCAAAAAGAATATCCAGGAAAAGCGTTTTCGGGAGGAACTCTGGTACGAGCACTTAACTTTATTGAGAACATCTCATTACGACAAACCAACCGTCAAAAACTTACCCAGAAGTACTTGACCTATAACATGCACAATCTCATGGGTCACCATCATGGGAAAGATACTGGCAACTCACCTCTTTCCCTAATGTTATAACTGCGGGTGGGTACTCGTATCGACGTCCAGTGGCTATTTGTAAAAAGCTTTGGACTCAACTGGTATCATAGACAAGGAGAGACGATGCCGCGATTCGGCAGTAACTTGCTTGCTTTATGCAAAAGGCGTCTTTGATTGCGACATGGAAGGTTATATTGGCGCTGTCTAACATTTTGTTGGATAGTTTGGTCGTAGGACAGAGACTATCAGAGAAGAAGAACCTCAAGTTTAGGCCAAAGGGGAAACCTGACAGCACCAGTACAATTGTGCTCGTCGTATAAAAGCAATGAGGCTGTTTGCGCTCTTAAGTGCGATCAAGACTCCCGACCGCGAATTTCATAATGACACGAAAGAAGAGATCCCCAAACACCGAAAGAGTGTCTGCAGTGCAGTGATCCAACTAGAAGTCTAGGGAGTGCTAGAGTTCATCATGCACGAGGAAGACGTGTTGGAACGCGCAGAGACTGGTTTCGGGGTTACGGACAAATCGGTTTGATTAGTAGGCAGGCAACATTTAGGCACTTGCGTTTGCCCACGGCCCACTGCTGGCAACGTCGCCCCTCGCATTTCAACAAGATGGCCGACGTGGTGAAGGTTTGATTGTGTGCCCAAAGCTTTAGCATGCAAGAGGGGTATTTGTTTTGATTCGCCCAGGCCTTGTCGTTACGGTGAAAGCGGACAATAACCACTGCAATGACTTGCGACCAGATCATGCAGATTTTTTTTTCTGTGCATGCTGCCAGCACATCCACCTCTGCCTTCCCGTACTTCCCCGTGCTTTGTGAGACGCACCCTCGCTGAGCGTCTTTCGCTTATCACCTCTGTCTCATCGTGTTTATGTATCTTGCAGCTGAGATCGATTCGAAGTAGAGACAGACAACTCGGTCCAAGCAACTTTCTTACATACTGCAAAACAACGTACATACATACAAACGTAAGTACAAGCATGTTAGTTTAACCAGGCCCTGTCTTCGATCCGGCCCCGATGGTGCTCATATGGAAGACTCGACTGCTTGGCGGATCAGCGACGCTGTCTTCTCAGAGCGCGGGGTGACGCTGCATTTGAACGGCTTGGGATGCCTTGCAGAAATTCTATGAGCTCACGGGGACATGTTTAGAAAGCGTCTTCAGAAACTAACCGTACGAAGTCCGCGGTGTACTCTTCGGTCGGCGTGATCGGGACGCCGTTCTCGTCGAACGCCTTCTCGATGTTGAAGGCGGACAGCATGGACGCTACGCCGAGGAACACCTTATATCGTCCATTAAAAACACAATCAGTATGCCCTTTGACATCTTGACATCTACCGAGTCTGTTGAACTCACGGCACTTCCTGCAAAGTATCTGCCTGGGCAAATCCTATTCGAAGGAGAAAGGAAGTAAATGTATACTCGCATTCAACTAAAAATCGACATGTCCAGAAGCGAGTCCTTGGAACGATGCTCACCGGCGGCCTATTCCAAAAGTGATCTTGTTAACGTCAACAGGCATCTTCTTCCCTTTTGCGGGGAGCCACCTATCAGGAACGAATTTCTCTGGCTCTGGGTACTCCTTAGGATCCCGCAACATGGCCCTTTGATCATTCCACATAAATCAACTTGAAAAAAAGTCTATAAGAAGCCTACCAGAGATTCGAGTAAACAGTGGTGCCGGACGGGATGAAATAGCCGTTGTAAACGTCGTCCTCAGTAGCGGTGTGTGCAACGCCTGACGGGATCGATTCAAATCAATAAAATCCTTTGAACACACAGAAGCGGGTCCACGAACCCCATGGCGCAACTACTTGCCATCTTTCAGAGATGCATAATTATGGAGTAAATGATGCGTTTAGTCTTTTACGAGCAGACGCACCTCATAGCTTCTTTACAAAGTGCATCCACGAACGGCAGATTTGGACGGTCCTCCATCGTCGGAAGGTTGTCCTTGCCTATAACTCTATCCAATTCCTCTTGCCCGCGTCGTTGCGCCTCGGGATTCAGAACCATAGCCAGTATAAATGTGAGCAGTGTGGTGGCGGTCTTGACGGATGCCGGAAGAAACATAACTGAGTTCCTTACTCTAAATCAGATAAGGTAGGAAGTCCAACTTACCGTGTCTGCGCCAGCTGTTGTCGACGATCATTAGCAGCTAGTTGAAATAATCGCATTCAAATATACCTGAATGCATAACCCCTGTGGTCTTAGCGATGAGGTCTTCTTCCTCTATGATGCCATTTTCAGCCGTCTTCAATTCTATAAGTTTGCTTGTGATCGAAGGAGCTGCTGTGCCATCGGCCTAAGAAATTCGTGAATTAAGTAAATGATCCCCTATGCGAGTCCACAAGAAACAAGACTCGCAATTATCGCTTTCGCCATCTCGTGGGGCTCGTGGTACATTCCCATCGAATGCTTGTATCCTTCCTTTGCGATCGCGTGGAAACTAGCACCTGGGAACCAGGAAGGGATATAGCGTACTGTTTTATGGGAAATTGCGTCAATAGAATACCACGGATGAAGACGCAAAACAGGCCGCTCACACCAAGGGAGAGCGTTCACAAGGAAGAAGCCCTCGGCCACGTGGAAGTCCGTCAACCCCTTATCCGCGAGCTCGACGTACGGGTCGTTTGATTTCGCGACTGGAAGTAATGCTTAGTCGCGTCGCATATACGCATCGAAATAAAACAAACATGCCTTGATAGCCATAGGTGACCATCATGATCGATTCGCCAGCTGAACTGCAATTTAATCGAATATAAACCGAGCAGATAGAATAAACGGCAGAATTTACTGTCTCAGGATCTCAGGAAATTTATCGGGGGTGTCCAAAAGCCTCAATAGCATCTTGTGAGCGGATCGCGTCTGCAGCTCGGCGTAGTTTGCTACAGCAGACGGTTGGAAATAGCGATGAGCCGTCTGTCTGAACTTCCTCAGTTCATCTCCGTAAGGCATGACGGGTGGGAACCATTGTGAAAAACCCTCGCTAGAAGTCGACGATGACACGATGACGACGATGCAAAGTTAGCAAAAAACTGGTCAGGCATCATGGAGGGGAATGTAGCATACAGGTCGAGCATGACATTTTCCGGCCGCGACGAGTAGTTGTGGCCGCGCTTCTCGAACAAGTCGACAGCGGCCTCATACGTATTCAAGAAAAGGTAACGAGTGCCAAAATTCTGAATGAACACCAAGCCACCTGATGAGTGAGTGTTTAGCGAAATCTGAAGGATAGTCTGTATTCTTAACTCTCACCGTACTGCTCTCCCCATTGTCGCGCCCTCTCCCATTCCTCGCTGGGTGGCATATCAAAGTAGTTTCCTACGAAAGGCAGTCCCTTGGGTCCCGGGGGATACTTCAGCGCGTGGGCGCGCTGTTTGCGCCAGGAGCGCCAGGATTGTAGGCATTTCAAAATGCACGCGAACGCAAGGGCATCAACAAGATAGATGATCATATCCTTTGCTCGGGTTAGCACCAGTGGGAGCAACGAAGGCGCCTTTTATACCGAATGGACCAGGTGGAGGCGGAATACATTGAATGGAGAAGCTTGGGCTGAGTTTAGGTCTAACGTCCGATAAGAGGGTAACAGGGTTCACGAAAAAGAACGTATGGCGAAGCTTTGTTATAACAAAAGCGGAGACCAAGCACACACGGTCCAGCATGAGACGTAGGTCATGAAGCATAAGTCTATTTTGACCAATCGAGTTGAAGGCAAAGGAAGAAGAAGTGAAGCAGAAGTGGCAGCCCAGACTCCCGCCGACCTATCGATTGATATCGCAGCCTCTCGATATATGTTGATATTGAGTCTAAAATCGTGCTCCTTCCAAGACAAAGACACGGGCCGGCACTTTAAGAGTGCCGCAACTCGTGAAGCGATAGAGTGATCCAAGATAGCCGCTATTTGAATCAATGCGCGCCGAAAGTTGTTGTGTGCTCTCGGACCTAAGCGATCTCGCATTATATTGGGACTATTTCGGGAACGCCGACGAAGTGGAGTACATAGCTTCCACTTGTCCGTCCAGCGTCTTCGTACGAGTCATGCCCACGGGTTCGGTCTTCGTAGCGAATGGCAATGGCAAATAACGCTGCTGAGCAGAGTTTAGAGAGCGGGAAATCAGTGGCAGCCTCCGGCAATGCAAAGGAACTGGGCATGATGCACGCGAACCGTTGCCTGATGTCTAGCGGGTTGGGCCACGTTCCTTTGACGCGAAGGCGAAGGAAACAGTATCCCTAGTCTGTCGTCTGAAAACAGTGGATCTATTAGGGAAAGAAAAGGTGAGAAAATCAGCTACTGCTCTTATTGATTGGGATGAGATATTTGTTGTAGAGACGGATAAGCCTTCGAGAAGAAGCTCATCGAAGGCTGATGCATTCTAAAAGTAGTGTCGTCGAAAGAAATTGCATGAGGCTCATGTATGAAAGGCGCAAAGGGAAAAGAATAACGCACAAGGTGGCAACGATGTCATATCGTAGAGTTCGTAATGTAATTGCTTCCACAGCTGGGGCCATTACATGTATTCCCTGTCAACCATGTTCGTGTATCAAAGAATAGCGAGATGTTCAGTTACACTGAAGGCATCCACCTAGTGCTTGTCAATAAGCTAACTGAGGCCTGCGGTGCTTTGGCGTTGGGTAGAGATGAGAAGTCCGCAGGCGAAGACTAGAAGGCATGCACACCCTTCAGAGATCCAAACTACACACCGCCATTCTGTCGCTCCGAGTGAGCAGAACCGGGTATAGTTTATGCGCCGATCCGTTAATTGTTCGAAACGGCTGCCAAAGCAAAAGAGAAGGAGAAAAAAAGAAAAGAAAAAGAACCGCCCTCACGAAGGGCGTCGCAGCAGGGTCCGGAGCAAACGTGCGCTATACCCAAAGCGAAAAGAAAACGCACACACACGAACAAATACAGATAGGGTTGTATTTCCCGAGCTTCGTGCTCGAGGTCCACCACACATAAGGAGTTACACGTACGCAGATCACATTAAAAAAGCGACTCTTCCGTCCACCCCTCCCCCTGAGACTTTGCGTACATATCGTCGTCCATGACCTGCGACCAGTCGCCGTTGTCCCTATTCTTCACGGACTACATTTTTTAAGAGAAGGAACGTGTGAGCGGATAGCAAGAAACAGCAGATGAATAAGATATAGTAAACGGAAGCGAAAAAAAAGCAGAAAGCAAAAACGGAAAGATGGAGGATAGCGCACCTTGCTCAAGAACTCGCGACTCCGCCCCAATTTTCGGTCGAGTTCCGCGAGGACCGCGCCCTGGTGCTGTGCTGCCGCGAGCAGCGTGTCGACTTGAGCCTGCGAGACGCTTGACTCCAAGCTGGCGTCGTCGAACGTGACGGTCTCGTCGGCGTCGATCGAGCCGACGATCTCGTCGTCTTCGATCTGCAAACACAGATTGGACCAAAAGAGAAGGATGCGTCAGCATGCGAAGTAAACTTCAGAGGAAAGGCCACTGCTCAAAAGAGTGGGGGGCCCGAATAAGAAAAGCGAGGACAGGACGCACCATGCTGACGACTATTGCGCGGACCGCCTCCTGGTCGGGCAGGTTGACGGCGTCTCCGATCTCCGCGAGCGAGAGCGTGATGTACGTTTCCGTGAGCTTCTTGATCGCCCACCGCCGCGCACGCTCCATCGCTTGCCTGACCAGGCCGAGGTTCTTGTCCTGCCAGTTCCACATTAGGTTATCGGTAGCCGCCAGAAGAAAGGGAAAAAGTCGAGAAGGAGCAACGCACCGAGTCAAATGCCCCAGCCTCCTTCTCAAGGATCCTCTCCAACTGAACCGTCTGCAGCGGGTACGCGTTCACGAACGCGCCGTACGGCGACTTTTTGAAGATGGACACGAGCGTGGCACTCACGTACTTCGGCACGTCCTTCACCTATCAAAATCGCATCCGGCGCAAATCAGAACCTAGTCGCCTCTAGGACGCGCCGTCCCTCGGAGCCAGGGCACAAACAAAACACGACCGACCTTGCCGTACACGATGAGCTGCACGAGTGCAAGCTTCTTGAGCGCCTCGAGCTGGATCGCCGCGGGGGCCTGCGCGGGCGCGCCGACGACGAGCTCGAGGAACTCCTCCGCGGCGGCCCAGCGGCGGAGCGCCGCGAGCGCGAGCGCGCCCGCGTAATGGTACACGAGGTGGTCGTTGTAGTGCAGGTCCGGGAAGAGCGCGGGCGCGACCTCGGTGACCGGCGCGGTGAGCACGGGCAACGCCGCGGCGAAGCGCCGCGTCGCGACGCACGCGCGCAGGAAGGGCGCGTGTAACGGCGTGAGGTGCGCGCGCGACGGCGGGAAGCGCGTGAGGAGGTCGAGCAGGAGGGGCAGGCATTGGTCGAGCTGGGTATGCGATGAGATTTGTAGAGAGAGGTTATGTATGTGGATGGGCTGCGCACCGTGGCCGCCGTCTCGTAGAGTGCCACGATTCCCTTTGCCAACAGGGTAACTGTTTCCGGCTTTAGCGTGCGTGGGCCAGCACTGGCCGTGCGCATATATATATCATACCTCGTTCTGGAGCAAGGCGGGCTTTCACGGGGTCGAAATCAGCGCAGAAAGTCTGGATAGCTTGCAGAGGCGGGATGGGGGCGTTGGTCACCGTGAGGCGTGCCGAGCTTCACCACATCGGCCAGAGTCAGACACAGCGCACCTTCAATCCGTTGAGCACCAATACTCACAGCAGATAAAGATACCCAAGCGTATTGTTTTGGACATCCAGCACGGACAGCGGGTCCTGGCCCCCAGCCAAAAAGCTCGCATATATCATCTCGCGCGTCTCCTTTGTCGCGTAGTTTCTGAGAACGTTGTTGAGCTGCACATCGTCCTGCGTGGTCGTTATCTCGCCCAGGACAGAGTCGAGCGAGACCTGAGAGGACCCGGACGCCGTAGAGCTGGAAGCCATTCTTGAGTTTCGGTCGGAAAGTGCTTGTTCAATTCCGCCGCGGTAGTCGATCAGTTAGCCGCAAGCTGCTCAAAGATAGTTCAAAGACTGCTTTAGAAACGATTCAATGAAAAACGATGAGAGTCTGTAACGGTCTCCTTTTGAGATTTTGAGCAAAGAAATAAGTGTACAAGTTCGGAGAGCTGCTCCTCGTCGTCAGTCGGCCTCGAATCTCGACAGTGAGGAGAATGCACGCGCCGCGCGTCCACGTCGGTCCAAATATGGTATGTTTCGCTCACGAACTTTCCTTGCTGCTTTGCTTATATAAGGCTTTGTCCTTACTTTTGCACGAACGTCGTGACTATCTGACTGACATTTGCTCATGGACTGCGGTTCTAATTGCGCTACAGAAAAGAATAATTTGCAAATGAAACCAAGTTGTTCAACGATTATTATACCAAACATAGATGCTTTTGCGCAATTAACTGAATGCGATGCTCGAAACCAAGGCTCGAACGTCTGATAAATAACCTTCCGAGGGTCCGAAGCCTAAAGCATTTCTGCTTCTGCCTTCCCGTCTACCAACCAAGACAGAGCCTCCAGTGCATATCACGGGAGAGGACCTTGCTTCGCGCAATCAAGCTGCAAGCGCTTGTCATCTGGTAAAGGTTCATATTCAGAAACACCTCTATGAGGGACCTTGAGGAGTCTTACGACAAAATCCTCCTTCTCGACGACTGTTCTGGTTCGACTGATAGCCTCGACATCCCTCTCGGTGCACCCCTCCCCGAAGTGAAGGAATGTGGGAAGGCCGCCTGACTCCGCTCTTGAGCATCCTCTGCCTTGGTCATTAGTAGTCCATCAGGGCCGCCCATGCGTGCCTGCGCTTCGAGTGCTGCGTCGTGGAACGCGTCGTGGAGACCAAAAGGTAAACCAGGACAGAGAATGTGAGGGAGGAAGCGCGTATGGAAGACGCGCTGCGCGACGGTACCACCCTGCATGAGACGCAAAAAGGCAGTCAGAAACATCGAAGGAGACGGTAGTAGGATTGAATAATGAAATGGGGGGACTCAAAATAGAGAACTACGTTACTCACGAATTGGTGGAACACTCCGCCCATAATACCCTCCACAGTAGTCCCCTGCACTTTGTACAGACCCGGACTTTTCGATGACCCTTGCGCCTCTTGCACATTTCTCCCTTCTTCCTCATAAAGCTTCGACAATGGTGTCGATGATGCTGCCTTCGCCGACGAGCGCACAGGCGGCGTCCAGAGCATCACACGAGCTAGGTCCCACTGGGCACCGACATGTTCGCCGAGCAGGGCGGTGTGCAGTGCGCGGTAAGCTATAAGATCGAAATCAAAAACCGTGTTGGGATTGAAAGACGAAGGGGAGGCTTTTGACAGCTGGAGAGAAGCGGAGTGAAGGAATAAAAGAAGATATGAATGAAGAACCCGGCGGCCTGAGCAAAAATAAGCGATCATTGATACCAGGAAGAATAAAGCAAACGAAAAGAAAGTAAGATTGTCAGTTACGAGTGCACTTGGAGTAACGTGTACTGTGAACGCACCGACGAAGGAAAGTCGGCCATTATGTCCTGCCCATGCCTCTTGTGCACTAATGTGCGTAAGCATTTGACTCGCAACTGTCGTCGGGAACTCCAACGGAGGAAACAAACGATGCAAATGCTCGATGAGCGGTTCCGGGTTGGCTTTAGGTCGTGCTTTGGGGTACAGCACGCTACTTGGTCGTCCCTCGTCACTTCTACTGCGACCATATCCCGATCGTGAGCCTCCACCACTGAATTCCTCGTCGTCGAGGTATTCAGATTGAGGCTGCGGGCTCGCAGGCCGTCTTGCAGCTGCTGACGCCGCATACCTCCGCGATGCTATGGCTACCGACACCCCCGGTCAGCTGTTTTCGCTGCTCGAGCTTGTTTTCGCTCACCTCCATTGACGCTACTTTCTCCGGTTATTTTTCTACTTTCAAAAGAGTGTAGACACCGTCTCCGTGTTTTGAACGCGCACTCGGAGGACGACTTGAAGTAGGAGAGCGAGCGCGACATGAAGCAAGTCGGCAAGTCGTGCTGTCTCTAAGAAAAAGTTGCGACCTAATCGCCGCCTAAATGCCGGCCCTAAATACCTTAGATAAGCGCCCACGCACCGGCACAAAATCCCGCCATATAAATACTTACACGGCTGTTCTCAAAAACCTGCTCTTACACGGAAGACTTACTCTGAAACTTTTTTCTGGTTGGACTTTGTGACGCCCACTTCAATTCATACTTAAGTTCGGACCTTACGGACTAAAGAGCCGAATGGCATGCAACTATGTGCCATACACCGCTTATTAATCCCGCTTCTAGGCATGGTCGACTAGATGGCAGTGGACCATAGTACGTGTATTACACAGCCCACTGTGAGATACAGGTATATGTACATGTACAAAATGAAGACAGGCGCTCAAATCCTGCAGACAAGGAGGCTGCTACTCATCGCATGGCTTGCGCAGGAATGCGGTGCAACTGGCTAGGGCTTGTTGCCACGGTGGTACTTAAGGATTCATCAATGAACTTCGGTATCGTTCCGTCCATTCGCATCAATCCTCTTGACTATGTACTATGCCTCCTCACCCTGCGAGCCCTTCGAGTGTTGACCTAACGGAGGATGCTCATACTCTCTCAGAGCCATCCACAGATGCTACCTCCTCCGACCTCGTGGGTCCCGGAAGGCTTCTTGGACGCCTCTATGGTCATATAGGACATGGAATAGAGACCAGACTTAATTCGCTGGCGGAAAGGGCCAGCCGTCGAAGGAGCAGGTTGTCTGGAGAGAACATAGAAATGACTCCGACTGGCTCACGGCCCCATCGGGGATCATCGTCGACAGCTTCATCGAGCTCATCGTCATCTTCTAGCTCATCCACCTGGCGTGCTTCGTTCACATTCTCCACTGTTTCCTCAGACGAGACGGCGACGAACTTGCCGGGCGCAGGGCGGCTCCTGGGAAATCTGTACAGCGCGGGCGGTCATCTACTCGAGTCTCGACTGAATAGAATCGCCAACGAGGCCGGACGAGGCCCGGATGCCTGTGCCGCTCGAATCAAATCTGTCCTTTTAGGCGAGCCGTATCAAGACGAGGTGCTGATGTTCCTCCAGGTTACGGCGGGTGCAAAGAGGAAATCGCGCTTGCTACCACATGAAGAGATCCTCTTCAAAGAGTGTCGTCAATTACTTCGTTATGCACAGTAAGAGATCATGCAATGAACTGTGGAGCTATGTCAGAAGCCTGATGTTTTCTCAGGTATCCCTCCCGTTCAACTCATATTTGTGCCATGGAGCACATCACTAAGCTTGTCATAAATGATCGATATCTATACACTCTCTTCAACGCTCTTGGTGCCTCGAAGCTTTTGACAGAGGTCAGAAAACGCGAGCTGAAGATGAATGGCACGGACAGCGACTGGGCCATTCAGCATTGCCGCAAAGCCATCATCTGCCTCTCGACCAACGAAGTGAACAGCGTCTCACACAGAAACTTACGTTTAATCACCCGCTCTAGCGACGAGTCATTGGCCACGCTCGTCCGCTCGCTAATGAAGTTCTTGAGGTATGGCAGCAATTCTTAGCACCGTAGTTTGCGTTCAAGCCTGATCGATTGTTCATCAATGTCGAATATGCTTATAGCGATCCAGAGCTGTCCTTTTTGGCTCTGCGCTACATCGAACATATACTGATCCACCGGAAACCATTTGCTTTGTCGCTCCAATTCGACCTCTATACCGAGTGTCTGTCCGCCTTGGCGGATCTGGTATACTCTCTCCCGCACATCGTTGAGTGGGAATGCGTCGACGACATCTTTGCACGGGCGTACAAAAACTACGTATCATTCGTCGTCGAGAGAGGATGCGCGTCAGATCATAATGCTCTCCTGTGGAAAAAAATGTTGGCTGTCACTTTGATGTAAGCTACCTTTATCTGACCTTCAGCAAAGTCCGTTAACAAGCTTTATTGCAGGAACGCACATCGTTTCCCAAGATCCGTCGAGTTCTTGAACATATCAACAGATGTCAATGCATTGCTAGATCCGGAGCATCCGAAACACGTCCTCGTAGCTCGGGACCGCTTGAGTGATATGGCTGAATTTCCCAACAATGTCGTTCTCTCGCAGCATATATTAGTGACCGCGACGCTCTTTCCGAGCCTTGTATTGAGTATTCACGATGCCGCGCCGCGAACAGTTGGTCAACACAGCATCGGATACGATAACCTCAATACGCTTGTCCACACATATCCACATCCTGCACTCAATGTTTTGTGGCAGAATTTATCGAAGGGCCCGGACGTAGTGGTTTCAGAAATCCTCAGGGCACGGGTCGTTCGGTATGTTCCATCCGGCGGAAACTTGAATCTCCAAATAAGAGCCGTACCCAACGAGTCTGCACTGCACAATCTGTGCCGCAGACTTGCTGAGTTCCTGGTAAAGTAAGTCTGCCTTCCACTTTTAATCGTGCTACTGGGAATGCAAATAATCTAACCTGCGTACTCGGACAGCCCGGATCCAGACATCGTGTCTCGGGCTCTCCTTCGCATAAAGTTCGTCTTCGGGCTGGACCGCTACTGCAGAAGGGCCGCATTCAAAGCACTTCTGGACTTGCTCTCAGAAAACTCAGACTCGGCGCTGCATCTTGCTCTCGATCACCACGACATGATCGTGAAAGCACATAATCTCGAAATCGACGAAGAGGGCCTCTCTAAAGGGCCTTTCAAAACTGAATATATTTATCGCCATACAGCAAAGGACGGACGGTCCCACCTTCGAATCGTACGTTTCAGCGTTCGCCCAGCTCCTTAGACTCCCCCTGACCTTACATCGTCCAATAAGGATCATTACCGAAGCGAGAATCCGTGCAAAATTTGTTTAAGAGATGGGATTTGGGACGATCCGCCCGATTTAGCAGCGGCAGCCCGCCTCAATGTCGTATTTTGCTGCTCCGGCCAGCAACTAATGATCCTTGAAGTGCCTGCGGGGACGGCCTTCCGTGCCGCAGGCCATCTTCCTGTGCTGGCCGGGATCAACGACGCAGGCGAGCGCGAATATGTCGCCAGCGTTTACCCTGCGAACGCGCAGGGCGACGGCCTCGTGCGCAGCGTGTGGACGACGGTCGTCGAGGGCGCGCAGAGCGTCGTATACGAGGACGAAGCGGGCACCGTGCATACGACCGAGCATTTCTGGGTGCTCGTGCTGCGGTACGACACGAGCGCGGAGACCGAGGCGCGGACGCGGGCTGTGGGGGGTATCGACGTCACTGGCCAGTGCCATTGGAGAGCAGGGAAGACGACTCTTCATTTGCTCAACAAGGAGGAGGCGGACCGAGTTTACGCGCGGGATCGAGGAGTGCTTGATCCAGAGCCAAGGGAATGAACCTCTGTCTTAAGCCCTCGATCAATACACGTACATGCGCTTGCACAGCGCCTTTGAACATTTAATGTGACATTATGTAATATAGGAGACTGTTAGGATTTTACAGCTGTTTGCAGAAATAGTGGCAGTTGCGGGTCAGATCGAAATGAAGAGGTAACTTGACGTGCGTCGCCAGTGTACCACTGATTCGTTTGCTCGCAACAGCGTTTTAATCGACTTTCAGCGGGTTATTGACTGACAGAATGAATTATATATATTGTACTATATGCTCGCAGAGGATTTATGAGATAAAATGACTCGTAAAGGCCCCAAGTCAATCAAATCGCAGCTGCACTGCAACATATACATATGCTACACCTGCTCAGTGCTGTCTATACCGATGATGATTTTCCTCATATATTAGCTTGCAGGTTTGCACGGACAGAGACAAGCTCAGATATCATAAAAAGACCGTAGCACAACATGTCTGTCAGCGTATGCCGAGCAAAGGTGCGTTGTCGACGCACATCGAATTTTGGCCAAGTCCGATTACCTCTTCATTTTGATCTGACCCCCTCGACTGCCATTGTTTTTTTCAAACAGCTGTAAGCCCTCAATTAGCACATGCGCCTGCACAGCGACTTGAACATTTACACGATGTGGCATTATGTAGAAGACTATAAGGATTTTTGTAGCTAAGGATCATCAGAGTAGCATGACGGCCTTGAGAAGATCACGCACAGCATGCTTCGAGAATTCCAAACAGAACACTGATGGGATCGTCCCGGACCTCCGCGCATGCACAGCTGAGCACCGACACATCCGCGTTCGTCGTCGTCGGTGTCCATATCGCTGGCGGAATCGGCGCTCTCCTACACCCATCCTCGCTCCCTCCCCCCCACGCAACCGACGACAGACAGACGACATGTACAGGATCGACAGCGCCGAGCCGCTACTGCTGAGCGCCGGACACGCCGTCGCGCGCGCCGAGCAGCACGCGGCGCTCGCCGCCGCCCCCGAGCGCGCCGGCGAGCAGCAGCAGCGCGCGTGGGCGGCGGGCATGCGCAATGCTCTGGTGCGCTTTCCGGATTCTCCGCACCTCTCTCTTCTTCTTCTGTGTCTGTTTTGCTCACCGGGGCGGATCAGGACATCGCGGCGGAAGCGGTCGCGCGCGCCGCAGAGGCCGCGGGCGACGTGTCGAGCCAGCACGCGGCGCTCGCGCGGCTCGAGCGGGCCTTCGGCGACACGCAGCAGCAGCTCCGCGCGGCGGCGGGCCGGCGCGGCTCCGAGGACGACGACGCGGACATGCTCGACGAGCTCGACGCGGAGGACCAGGCGGCGGCCGAGGGCACCGAGGAGGACGAGCTTCTCGAGGACGACGACGACGATGACGACGGCGCGCGCGCGCGCCCCGCCGTGAACGTTCCTGCCGCGGCGGCGGCGGCGGCCCACGCGAGGGCGAAGCCGGGAGGGAGGAGGCGCAAGCGCGTCGTCCTGTCGGACGTGGCCGTCCCGCAAGTGCGTGTCCCCAAGCCCATCCGTGCCCTCTTCCCCGCAGACCGCTGACCGCCCCCCCCCCCCCTCTCTCTCAAAAAAAAACAACCCCCCACTCGAAAAAAGGACTCGCAAGCCTCCACAGACAAGCTCCTAGCCAGCCTGCGCACGCTCAACCCGCTCTTCGTCGCGCACCGCGCCAAGTGCGACCGCTGCGCCGCCGCGGGGAAGCAGTGCGTCGGCGTGGCCGAGCGCGCGTGCTACATCTGCAAGGCCGCGAAGATCCGCTGCTCGATGGCGCGCAAGACCGGGCGCCCGCACAGCGGCGCCGGCGGCGAGCCTACCGCCCCGCCCCCGCCTGATGCGGGCACGCCCGCCCCGCCGACGCACCAGACGCTTAGGGCGAAGCCGGAGCCGGAGCCGGCGCACGGCGCGTCCTCGCAGACGCCCTCGCGCGGCGGTGGCTCGCCACCGCACCCGCCCTTCCCCCCCGCCGAACGCGGGAAGCGGCCGCGCGACGCCAGCGCGCCGCCGCCGCCCGCGCCCGAGCACGAGCACGAGCACGAACACGAGCCGCCCGCGCAGGACCCCTACGCGAGCGCCGTGTCGCGCAAGCGCGCGCGCATCGACCACGAGCTGGGCCTCCGCGCGGCGCCGGCGGCGCACCCCCGCTCCGCTTCGGCTTCGGCGGCGGCGGCGGCCAGCGTGCTGCCGCCGCGCATCAGGGAGAAGGGCAAGGCCAGGGGCAAGGAGCGGGAGCGGGAGAAGGAGAAGGAGCGCGGGGAGCGGGAGGCGGGGCAGGGGCAGGGGCAGGAACAGGAGCAGGAGCAGGGGGTGCCGCCGCCGCCCGGCGCGCGCGTGCGCGCGGGGAGCCCGTGCCGCGCGTGCGTCGCGCGCCGCGAGCTCGCGCCGCCGCCCGTTGTTGCGGAGCCTGCACCCGCGCCCGGCGCGCGCGCGGCCTTCGGCTCGATCGCGGACACCGCGGCCGCGCTCGCGGGCGCCGCCGCGGGGATCACCGCGGGGGCGGACGCGGGAGCGCCCCCCGCGGCAACGGAGGCGGCGGCGGCGCGGCTGGACGACGGCGCGCTCCTGCGGCTCGTGACGCCGCTGCTGCAGATGCAGGCTGCGATGTCTGCGCTGTCCGCGGAGCTCGTGCGCGCGATCGAGCAGAATGCGAACGCCCGGCCGGCCGGTGCGGGTGCGGGTGCGGGTGCGGACTAGCTTGCCCTCCGGCGCCTTGCGTGTGTTGTATTATTCTTATTTTATTCCTCCTTTTTTGTCTCTCTTTTTTTTTTTTGACTTTAATATTTACTATTTTATTTCTCGGCTTCGCGCTCGAGCACGGGCATGCACAATTTTCTTTCTGTATTCCCTATTTTCGCGCTTCTTTCTTTCTTTCTTTCCTTTTCCGTCTCACATCTAATACGTATCTTGCCAAACATCATCCAATTCCAAACGACACTGGGACTTGTCTTCCTTCTTCTTCTTGCTTACTCCACGGCCTCTCCCCCCTGCATAATCGTGCATAGCGTACAACAACACGGCGTAGTTTTCTATTTTATTATTAGATGGATATACACTCTGCGGAACGAATACTGTCTGTTGTGATTTTCAAGAAAAAAAGCCGGGCTTTCGCTCGACGGTCTTGTTTCGAGGGCCTCCTGTACGGAATGTTTTCCCTGCATGGACAATGGAGTTGAACAAGTACAGGTGGATGTAGAAAGTCATGGCGACATGGACATCCGAAAAAGGAAACACATCTCAGAGCCTCAGAAAGGGCACTTCCTGCTTCAAAATTTGCATGGGAGTACCTTAGAAGTACAGCAAGATGCGACTATGTGCGTAAATCACAAGTTACAAACAAATCTAATAACAAATTTAGCCCGAGCGACAACTTGCCTATGTACAGGTGGGTGTTGATCGACATGGACATCCGAAAAAGGAAATATATTCTTGAACCTGTCTATTGTTTTATTTTTTTTCCGCAGCTTGAGATTGAGGCAAGTCAAATTGCGTGCAGCCAACAAAATGTTTCTGTTTTGCAAATCAAGTCGAGTTTTGGGCATGAAAGGTAGGATGTGGAGGTTTTGAACGGGTTATCTACGGTGGTGCTGAGACTCTATTTCCGTTTCCGGATGTCCATGTCGATCAACATCATTTTCTACACCCTGTACGGTATAGCATTTTTCAGCTTATTTCCTTTTTTTGATGTCCATGTCGATCGTCATCCACCTGTATGTACTCGTATGCTCGCAAAAGATAACGCGATCCTTTTTGTCAAATTAGTTATCGTTTCGCGCTTGGGCACGCCATACCGCGCGTTTTGCATGTGCTCAACGGCCGTGCTCAGCTCCGTAGAGGCCGCTCCTCCGCGCGGGCGGTCCTCCTGCAGACTTATCATATCGAATTCGTTGCTTGTGCAGCTACCAAGTTCGTGTGGGTCTAAGAAAACACAACTAGGGCGCGCTCGCTGTTTAGCTTGTATTATTGAGACGGCGAGGCCAGTCGGGGTTCGTAGGTAGTGCTCGCTTGGAAGAGAGAAACAGACGAATCCCGTCAAGAATTGATCGTGGACCTTATACATGATAACATCATTTAGCAGATGGTAACCGCACACCGGAAGCAAACAATATTGAGCACGGGTGGCGTGATCGGGAAGTGCTCGGCGCCGGCCGTAATCACCGCAAGGGACATGTCGAGACGCGGACGCACGAAACGACTGTACATTGTACCTGATTCCTTCAAGTCCGCGTCTCTTCTGGACGTCTGACGAGTCGGACGAGAGCCGCACGCTGTCGCCGAAGTAATAATAAACCGAATTAATAACGGGATTGACCAAGCATTTCGAGGCCGCTGACGGCGTCCGATATGGACCGCTTGCCAGGCCGACACGGAGGGCCCCGCTTGCTAATGCGGCGCCAAAACTCGAAAATCTCGAATATTCGATGGACGCCCGGCTGCCCAGAGCGGGGCGGGCGTTCCCAGGGTGTGTGGGCACGCGCTGCCGCATGCGGTAAGCACGTAAGCACGCCCCCGCGCGGATTGGCTGCGCGAGAGACGCGCAGCGCTCGCCCGCGTCGTCTCCAGCGAGTATAAAAGCCCCAGCGCCCGAGCCCACTATCTGCTCCCCCAGATCTATGTGCTTTCCCTCAAAAAAGGCCAAGGACAACTTCGCAGATAAGCCGCCTGCCGCAGCCCAGCCTCCTCCTCCCGCTACCGCACCCACCACCACCGCACCCACCGCCGCTCCAAAGATGGCTCCCCCGAAGGTCGCGATCGTTATCTACACCATGTACGGCCACATCGCCAAGGGTGCGTCGTCCCGCTCGTCTTCTCTCGTCTCTAGTGTGCGCAACTGACACGTCCCCCTCCCGACGCACAGTGGCAGAGTCCGTCAAGGCCGGCGTCCAGGCCGCGGGCGGCTCGGCGACCATCTACCAGTGCGTCCCGCCGCGTCCTGCTCCCTTTTCTTTCCCCCTGATTATGAGCGCTGACGCCCTTTCTCTCTCTCTTCCGCAGAATCGCCGAGACGCTCTCCGAGGACGTCCTCAAGGCGCTCTACGCGCCCGCCAAGCCCGACTACCCCATCTTCAAGCCGGACGACCTCAAGAACTTCGACGCCTTCCTCTTCGGCATCCCCACGCGCTACGGCAACTTCCCCGGCCAGTGGAAGGTGCGTGCCTCCCTCCGCCCCCTCCGCGCGCTCGACGAACTAAACTAACCCTCCCCCCAGGCCTTCTGGGACGCGACGGGCGGCCTGTGGGCCGCGGGCGCGCTCGCGGGCAAGTACGCGGGCGTGTTCGTGAGCACCGCGAGCCCCGGCGGCGGGCAAGAAACGACGGTGACGAACGCGCTCTCGACGTTCACGCACCACGGCATCGTGTTCGTGCCGCTGGGCTACAAGCACGCGTTCGCGCAGCTCACGAACCTCGCGGAGGTGCACGGCGGCTCGCCGTGGGGCGCGGGCACGTTCGCCGCGGGCGACGGCTCGCGCCAGCCGAGCGCGCTCGAGCTCGAGGTCGCGGAGATACAGGGCAAGACGTTTTATCAGACTGTTGCGAAGGTTGCGTTTTGAGCGCGTGCGTGTGATGCGCCCTTTTTTGTTTCTTGTGTGTTGTTAAGTATTAGCGCTTGTTGTATGTTCGGAATGCGGAATGGACAGTGACCGGAGAGGAATTTTTTTCATCCATACATACGTACATACGTACATCCCGATCGTCAACTTTAGACACAACGTGTTTGGACAAAGAAACTGTTGTTGCGACACGTTCTGAACATACTTGGTTGTATGCGCATTAAAGACCCTCGCGTCTTCGCGACTCTGCTAGGCTGTTTCTGCAAGACTGTCGCGACAAGGCCCCGCGCGCTCGCGAAGGGCACCCTCGCAAACGCTTCTCGCATTCGCCGTGAGGTGCGTGCGTGCGAGATCATCCGTCCATATCCACATCCATATCCATACCCTGCTTATAACGCTTCCCGAGCGCGGACGAGACGTCTGCTGACCCCCCGCGATAATAGCGCGCGCGCTAAATACTAAGAATACGGCGAGCGGCCGTCTTAAGATGTGTTGTAGAACGCGCGCGTGGGGCGACGGGCGCGCGGGATTGGACGGTTGGACGCGGACGCGGACGAAGGGCGGGGCGTGCTGGGCGCTGATCGCGGGGGTGATAGATTGCGTTGCATATATATATATATATGCATGCAGAGCACGAGAGGGGAAGGGCGCCTAGAAGAAGACGGTTTTTGAGTGATGAGATGGTAATAGAATGGATGTCCGGCTGCAAGATACTGTAGGGCCAGCACGCGAAGCCACATGTATACGCACGCGCCGCCCGCCGGGCGCGCTTTGGGCTGCGAGGGCGGGGGGCCGGGCTCTCGCTCTGTTGTTTACCTTGGGGCCCAGACAGACAGAAAGGGACGAGCGCCCGGGGAGGGTGGGAGAGAGAGAGAGAGAATATACATGTAGACGCCTCGGGACCGGGGACGAGGCACTGATGGGTAGGGCTTTGTACGGGGAAGGCGGAGGGAGAAGGGCAGCTGGATCTATGTACATGCAGAATGATGTAAGCATAGCTGTATGTAGGTGATGAGCCACAGAGCGCTCAATTGCCGGTCCACAAAGTCCTTCATATCGGCTATTTGAGCTGTGCCGACGCTTTCGGCCCATTTCAAAAGGTACTTTTCTTATGCTTCTCTTTGAGGATTTACTGAAAGGGCCATCCATCATCGCCGGTGCGGGATCGTTTATTTGTATGCACTGTCCGCGTTCCCCAGGCACGAGCGAAGCAGCGTGGACGCGTCCCTGGCGCTCAAGAGCAGAGCTCGACTGCGATACCTACGTTTACTCGGTTCCTAATCTGTAGAATCGCCAGCGGCTTATGTTGCCAGACAGATCGTTAGCTTAACACAGTTACAGGCTTTCCGGAAAACCTTGTCAGTACGCACTTTTTTTTCAACTTTTGTACCGTATCCCGATTTGGTAGTAATTACTCAAAATGGTAGTAGTTAATTGGTAGTAATTTCTTAATCCGGTTGCAGCCATACGCGGGTGATCGGCGCGATGGTCACAACAAGTCCGAGGTGCGAAAGTTTTCAGTAATACATGTACTCATGCCCCTCTGAAAGATCAGCGAAGACATAGAAAATGCGGCATACAAATATATGGTAAATTCCATGCTTCCGATGACATTTGGGAACTATTTGACTTCTTGAAAGACTGGAGGAACTGAAAGTGCAATGGCGACGTCACGTTTGACCGCGCGCCGATCACCCGCGTATGGCTGCAACCGGATTAAGAAATTACTACCAATTAACTACTACCATTTTGAGTAATTACTACCAAATCGGGATACGGTACAAAAGTTGAAAAAAAAAGTGCGTACTGACAAGGTTTTCCGGAAAGCCTGTAAGGCGGCTCTGTGTGTCGAGGCCTGAATTTCAGCACAAGAAACGACCTCGATGCTTTTAGACCTCCCTTTTTTTTCCCATTCGCTTTCTGTGTTCGCACCTCTCCCTATATCATACGACATCTACACATATAACTAATATTCATGTTACATACCGGTTTGTGTATTTCTAACCTCTTATAATGCAATGCTTGCAAATACCATTCCACCGAACTCTATGCATTAGCAGAAGTTCGACTGCACTTAACGCTACATTAAATATTGAAGTCGCTGTGTACGTGTGCTAATCGAGGCATTAAGATGGGCTCATTGACTCCCATGTCTCTCGCTCTCTGGATCAAACACTCCACCACCCCGCGCGTAAAGTCGCTCCGCCTCCTCCCTGTCAAGCAAATGAAGGGTGGTCTTCCCTACTCTCCAATGGCACTGGCCAGTGACATCGATCCCTCCCACAGCCCGCGTCCGCGCCTCGGTCTCGCCGCTCGTGTCGTACCGCAGCACAAGCACCCAGAAATGCTCGGTCGTGTACACGGCGCCAGCTTCATCCTCGTACACGACGCTCTGCGCGCCCTCGACGACCGTCGTCCACACGCTGAGCACGTGGCCGTCGCCCTGCGCGTTCGCAGGGTAAACGCTGGCGACGTATTCGCGCTCGCCTGCGTCGTTGATCCCGGCCAGCACGGGGAGATGGCCTGCGGCGCGGAAGGCGGTCCCCGCAGGCACTTCAAGGATCATGAGTTGCTGGCCGGAGCAGCAAAATACGACATTGAGGCGGGCTGCCGCTGCTAAATCAGGCGGGTCCTCCCAAATTCCATCTCTTAAACAAATTTTGCACGGATTCTCGCTTCGGTAATGATCCTTATTGGACGATGTAAAGTCAGGAAGAGTCTAAGGAGAAGGGCGAACGCTGAAACGCACAACCCGAAGGTGAGATCGTCCATCTTTTGCTCTATGACGATAGATATATTCAGTTTTGAAAGGCCCTCTAGAGAGGCCCTCTTCGTCGATTTCGAGATTATGTGTCCTTACGATCATGTCGTAATGATCGAGAGCAAGATGCAGCGCCGAGTTTGAGTTTTCTGAGAGCAAATCCAGAAGTGCTTTGAATGCGGCCCTTCTGCAGTAGCGGTCCAGCCCGAAAACGAACTTTATGCGGAGGAGAGCCAGAGACACGATGTCTGGATCCGGGCTGTTCGAATGCGTATACAAGTTAGATTAGTTGCGTTCCCAGTAGTGCGATTAAATGCGAGGGAGACTGACTTTATCAGGAACTCAGCAAGTCTGCGGCACAGATTTTGCAGTGCAGACTCGTTTGGCACGGCTCTTATTTGGAGATACAAGCTTCCGCCAGATGGGATATACCTAGCGACCCGTTCCCAGAGAATTTCGGAGGCCACTACGTCCGGGCCATTCGATAGATTCCGCCACAAAACATTGAGTGCAGGATGTGGATATGTGCGGACAAGCGTATTGAGGTTATCGAATCCGATGCTGTGTTGACCAACTGTTCGCGGCGATGTATCGTGAACACTCAATACAAGGCTTGGAAAGAGCGTCGCAGTCACTAATATACGCTGCGAGAGAATGACATTGTCAGGGAATTCAGCCATATCACTCAGGCGCTCCCGAGCTATGAGGACGTGTGTCGGATGCCTCGCATCTAGCAATGCATTGACATCTGTTGATATGTTCAAGAACTCGACGGATCTTGGGAAACGGTGTGCGTTCCTGCATTAAATCATGTTAATGAACCTTGCTGAAGGACAGATAAAGATAACCTACATCAAAATGACAACCATCATCTTTTTCCACAGGAGAGCATTATGATCTGACGCGCATCCTCTCTCGAAGACGAATGACATGTAATTTTTGTACGCCCGTGCAAAGATGTCGTCGACGCATTCCCACTCAACGATGTGCGGAAGCGAGTATACCAGATCCGCCAAGGCGGACAGACACTCGGTATAGATGTCGAATTGAGGCGACAAAGCAAATGGTTTTCGCTGGATCAATATATGTTCGATGTAGCGCAGAGCCAAAAAGGACAGTTCTGGATCGCTATAAGCATATTCGACATTGATAAACAATCGATCAGGCTTGAACGCATACTGCGGTGCTAAGAATTGCTACCATACCTCAAGAACTTCATTAGCGCGCGGACGAGCGTGGCTAATGACTCGTCGCTGGAGCGGGTGATTAAGCGTAAGTTTCTGTGTGAGACGCTGTTCACTTCGTTGGTTGATAGACAGATGATGGCTTTGCGGCAATGCTGAATGGCCCAGTCGCTGTCCGTGCCATTCATCTTCAGCTCGCGTTTTCTGACCTCGGTCAAAAGCTTCGAGGCACCAAGAGCGTTGAAGAGAGTGTATAGATATCGATCATTTATGGCAAGCTTAGTGATGTGCTCCATGGCACAAATATGAGTTGAACGGGAGGGATACCTGAGAAAACATCAGGCTTCTGACATAGCTCCACAGTTCATTGCATGATCTCTTACTGTGCATAACGAAGTAATTGACGACACTCTTTGAAGAGGATCTCTTCATGCGGTAGCAAGCGCGATTTCCTCTTTGCACCCGCCGTGACCTGGAGGAACATCAGTACCTCGTCTTGATACGGCTCGCCTAGGAGGACAGATTTAATCCGAGCGGCACAGGCATCCGGGCCTCGTCCGGCCTCGTTGGCGATTCTATTCAGTCGAGACTCGAGTAGATGACCGCCCGCGCTGTACAGATTTCCCAGGAGCCGCCCGGCGCCCGGCAAGTTCGTCGCCGTCTCGTCCGAGGAAACAGTGGAGAATGTGAACGAAGCACGCCAGATGGATGAGCTAGAAGTTGAAGACGAGTTCGATGAAGTTGTCGACGATGATCCCCGATGGGGCCGTGAGCCAGTCGGAGTCATTTCTATGTTCTCTCCAGACAACCTGCTCCTTCGACGGCTGGCTCTTTCCGCCAGCGAATTAAGTCTAGTTTCTATTCCATGCCCTATATGACCATAGAGGCGTCCAAGAAGTCTTCCAGGTCCCACAAGATCAGAGGCGGTAGCATCTGTGGATGGCTCCGAGAGACTGTGAGTATCTTCCGTTAGGTTAACACTAGAAGGACTCGTAGGGAGAGGAGGCATAGTACACAGTCAAGGATGGATGCGGATGGACGGGACGATATTGATGTTCACTGATGAACCTTCAAGTACCACCGTGGCAACAAGCGCTAGCATCGCATTCCTGCGCAAACCGTGCCTCCTTTTCTACAAGATTAAAGCGCCTGTCTTCGTTTTATACATATATCTGTATCTCACAGTGGACTGTGTAATATACTTACAATGGTCCACTGCCATCAGTCGACCATGCCTAGAAGCGGGATTAATAAGCGGTGTATGGCACATAGTTGCATGCCATTCGGCTCTTTAGTCCGTAAGGTCCGAACTTAAGTATGAATTAAAGTGGGCGTCACAGATCTTAGCCAAAGAAATTTTTCAAAAAAAGCCTGGTATGCAAGAGCAGGAGATTGAAAACAACTGTGTAAGTACATGTATATGTACTTGGCGGGATTTTGTGCCAGACAACAAGCCGCGTCGGCGCTTATCTAAGGTATTTAGGGCCAGCCTTTAGGCGGGTTAGGTCGCAACTTTTTCTTGGAGACAGCACGACTTGCCGACTTGCTTCGCTACTTCAAGTCGTTCTCCGAGTGCGCGTTCAAAACACGGAGACGGTGTCTACACTCTTTTGAAAGTAGAAAAGTAACCGGAGAAAGTAGCGTCAATGGAGGTGAGCGAAAACAAGCTCGAGCAGCGAAAACAGCTGACCGGGGGTGTCGGTAGCCATAGCATCGCGGAGGTATGCGGCGTCAGCAGCTGCAAGACGGCCTGCGAGCCCGCAGCCTCAATCTGAATATCTCGACGACGAGGAATTCAATGGTGGAGGCTCACGATCGGGTTATGGTCGCAGTAGAAGTGACGAGGGACGACCAGCTAGCGTACTGTACCCCAAAGCACGACCTAAAGCCAACCCGGAACCGCTCATCGAGCATCTGCATCGTTTATTTCCTCCGTTGGAGTTCCCGACGACAGTTGCGAGCCAAATGCTTACGCACATCAGTGCACAAGAGGCATGGGCAGGACATAACGGCCGACTTTCCTTCGTCGGTGCGTTCACATTACACGTTACTCCAAGTCTCCAAGTGCACTCGTAACTGACAATCTTTTTTGCTTTTCTTTTGCTTTATTCTTCCTGGTATCAATGATCGCTTATTTTTGCTCAGGCCGCCGGGTTCTTCATTCATATCTTCTCTTATTCCTTCACTCCGCTTCTCTCCAGCTGTCAAAGGCCTCCCCTTCGTCTTTCAATCCCAACACGGTTTTTGATTTCGATCTTATAGCTTACCGTGCACTGCACACCGCCCTGCTTGGTGAACATGTCGGTGCCTAGTGAGACCTAGCTCGTGTGTACCCCGGAAGATTATCTATCAGACGTTCGAGCCTTGATTTCGAGCATCGCATTCAATTAATTGCGCAAAAGCATCTATGTTTGGTATAATAGTCGTTGAGCAACTTGGGTTTTACTTGTCAGTTATTCTTTCCCCTCGCATTACCTAGCGAACTGCGATTTCCGCCCGTGAGACGACCGCTTCCTAATCTGCTTTTTGATTGTGCATGAGAGCGATTTAGTCGTCTCGTCGTAAAACAATATCGAGTTGTCCGCGGAAAGACCGCTCACTGATGGGGTACGCGTTTATTATGTAACAAATACTGTATTTAAGGATGTCCACGCGGTTACCGTCCAACTTGCTGTAACCATCACATCGCCGCAATGAAGCTCTCCGGTGCGCTGCTGGCATCGTTGCTCGTCGCGAGCTCGGCGGGTGCTATTCCCGTCGACGAACTCGAGCTGCAGACAATATTCAGTGACTTGGACCTTACCAGCTACTCTGACGCCGTACACGGTCTCTTTGGCGATGTGGCGCAGGACATGAAGGGCGCGGTCGACGAGTCGCGCAAGCTTGTCTTGGATGGCGCGAAGAAGTTTGCTGGCCAGGCTGAGCAAGTCATTGAACGCCATTTCAAGGACGGCATGGTCCGCAACTTTATAAAGCAGCACGGGATTACATGTGAGCGCACCGGTTTCTTTAATGGTGATAGCGCGTCTGACCTCGGCAATGAAGATGAGCTCCTGCAGAATCAGAAATTCGACGACTATCAGATGCGGGTCACAGAACCTAAGTTGTGTGATCCTGGAGTCCAGCAATATTCCGGATACTTGGATATCTCGGACGGGAAGCATCTCTTCTTCTGGTGAGTAATATTCAGCGATATTCATTAATACGCTATCTCATCTAAGTTTTAAGGTTCTTTGAGTCGAGAACTGCTCCTGAAGATGCTCCGCTCATCTTGTGGCTTAACGGAGGGCCTGGCTGTAGCTCTTCGACAGGCCTGCTCTTCGAGCTCGGACCCTGTAGCATTGCCAACGACGGCAATAATGTTACTTACAACCCGCATAGCTGGAACTCGAACGCGAACATCATCTTCCTCGACCAGCCCGTCAACGTAGGGTTCTCATACTCCTCCGACGGCTCATCGGTGAACACAAGCCCCGTTGCGGGCGAAGACGTGTACGCGTTCCTCGAGCTCTTCCTCACGCGCTACCCCAAGTACGCAGCGGCGCCCTTCCACATCGCCGCGGAGAGCTACGGCGGGACGTATGTGCCGAACTTCGCGAACACGATCTACAAGAAGAACAAGGAGCTGGCGCTCGCGCCGCAGAGCGGCGTCGTCAACATCAACCTGGCCTCAGTGATGGTCGGCAACGGGATCACGAACCCGTACATCCAGGACGCGACGATCCCTGAATTTGCATGCGACGGCCCGTACCCAATCTATGACGACCCTAATGGGCCTGAATGCACCGCGCTCAGAGGGAAAGTGCCCACATGCCAACGTCTCATACAGGCGTGCTATAACTATAATTCGCGCCTCGCTTGCGTCCCTGCTGCGCTGTACTGCAATAGCCAGTTGTATGGGCCCATCCAGCGTCAGTATTCTTGCCCTTTACATCTCAAGGATGACAGTCTGATTTTATTTTTTTTGAATCGCAGAGAGCGGGCGTAACCCCTACGACGTGCGCAAGACATGCGACCCTGCCAAGGACACGTCGCTCTGCTACCGCCAGATGGGCTGGATCGAGACCTGGATGAACGAGGAGTCGAACAAGAAGGCGGTGGGCGCGGACCCGACGATCGACTTCTCGTCGTGCAATATGCAGGTCAACCAGGCGTTCATGATGCAAGGCGATGGCATGCACAACTCCGCGCCGTTGCTTACGGATCTCGTCAATGACGGCATCCGCCTCCTTATCTATGCTGGCAATGCGGACTACATGGTAAGTGTCCTAGTCTCTTTTGTTTCGTAAGGCATTTTGTTACTCAACTGACCTTGGTATCCGGTCCGACGAAAATAGTGCAACTTCATCGTACGTCATTTTCTTTGTATGTATCGTCTGGAAACCCATTGCTCACAAGCAGCGTTTAGGGAAACGAAGCTTGGGTCGCCGCGCTTGACACCAATTTCCGCGAGGAGTTCACAGCAGCTGAGGCGCTCCCGTGGGTGACGCTCGCCTCCGGCAAGATCGCTGGCTCCGTGCGCACCGCGGGCGCGAACGAGTTCACCGCTGGAAATGTTACGTTTGTCACCGTCCACGAGGCCGGGTACGTATAGTGTTACTTCCTCGTATTATGAACCGATTCGTTGACGCCGGATGCACTCGCAGACACATGGTGCCGTATGATCAGCCCGAGGCAGCGCTGGTGTGTTGTTCTCCGTACAATGATTGTGATATTATCTCCTTATGTTTCCCCCTTTTTTTTTTACTTTCCAGGACCTCCTCACGAGGTGGATCTACGACGTTCCACTGGCAGACGCGAAGCGAAGCTAGTCATGCAATGTCTCGTAAGTGATCGTTCTGCGTTGATTATGCGTCGGTTTGGTGTGGGGGTTTTCATGCTTAGAGCTTTCCTGCGCAAATAACGTGCGTTGTGTACAATAAGTTGCTGCTTTGCTGTTTATTTATGGTTGATCAGGGCCGTTGGATACGCAGCATTTGCGTGGGAGAACGTGGGAAGACGTGGAATGGTATAGTGAGGAACAAACGGATGAGAAAGTGAAGTTCAGACTCAATGCCCAACTGCTATTTAGGGAACTAGATTTTGAGATATGTACCTTTGCTTGAACGGTCACATTTGAGTCGGCGAATCTCGTCTGTTGCCTACGTCAAGTCTCCGACTCAAGGACAGACTGAATGGCGGACGTGCTCCGGGAACATTCAGAGCCCGCGCACTAGAGCAAACCATCGATTCGTCGGTCTGGCGTGAATACAGCGACAGGCGGTAGGCGTCGCAGGTCCGTTCAACGAAACTGCGTCGGGATCACAAGAAATTCGCGTAAGGCTTTGTTGCATTAGTGGCGTCGCCGCCCTTTAAAACGGTATGTTTGGTAGTATGATGTCGCGTTGATTTTCGAGTCGCTCGGGCGCTCAGAGCCTTCCAGACGAACATGCTGAACGTTGTGAATGAAGAATGAGTGCATAAGACATGCTCACTCGGGTACATTGACGAGTAGGTCACGTTACTACTCAATGTGATTATGTGTGGAGGCTCTTCAGGAAGGAAAAGAAAAAAGCTCCTTCCTCCCCTTCGTATTAATTTCTTTCAAAGAGCTGCAGACTCCTCACCCCCTGCCACTTGCTCTTTCGGCACGTCATCCCTCACTTTTAGCTCTATCGTCCTTAGCGCTGCGTACAGCGGCGCCGTAGCGGCAATCGCTACGAAAATCCCAATGTCCCCTGTGCCTGCGCTCGCGATGGGACCCTCGTACCATGCCTGCGACATGCACGGCACAATGATGCCAAACGATCCGAAGAACGCGAGCACAGCGGCTAGCCCGAGCGGGAGGGCGCGCGGCATTGCCCATGCGGATACGGGGTAGAGGCGGAACGAGCATCGCCGGAAGACGACGTGTTCGGTGAGCACGATGGCGGAAAAGCTCGCGGTCCAATAGCCGATTATGCCTGAGGAGCTTTGTAAGGAATAGTCGAGCGAGAGAAGAGAGGTGAAGAGACTTACTGAAAAGGTCGACGAAAGTCGAATAGAAGTGTGTGGAACCGACAATGGCAACGGGTATCAAACTGTTTTCAGTTCGGATTGTGTAAGTACCGATCGTGACAGTAGCGTAGTTCAGGGAAGGACCACGCACATCGCTGTCGACACCACAGCATACGCATTTCTCGGCACCTTCGCAAAGAACGGCGCGACGTTCATGAAGCTTGCGCCGAACGAATACATCGTCGGCGCACATGCGCTGGGGACGCTCAGGGCTACCAGCACTGTGAGGAACTTTCCGAAGCCTCCAGACGGCGAGAGGATGGCCTCGAGTAGGCCACCGACGTTGCTGCCCCCGGCGTAGCCGGCAGACCACTCTGGCACGAACGGTGCAGCGCAAGCGAAGGCGGCACCGATGCAATGCAGCACGACCTACGTATTGTTTGCGAGATTATTCTCCCAAGTTGGGGGAAAAGGACTCACACTGGAAAGCATGAATCCCAAATATGTATAAATAGAAATCCTCCAACTAATCAAGAGATTAGTCAATTAAATCCAGGAAAATAGATGCAAGTGGTGATGGTACCTCGACGCGTCAGCTCGATGGTAAATACCATAGTCAGACACCATCGTGCACCAACTTATGTCCGTCGAGGCAAGGGTCGAAGCAAAAGATACAATAGAAGAGATACCCGGATTTGTTGAGAGCGGCGCCTTCGATAGATTTTTCCCGCCAATTCCGAGCATGACTATGAAGGTGATCACGTTCGGGATCCACGCAACGCTCTCGTACCAGTGGACTACCCTATAACCACAAAACGTGATCTTGCGTTATGATTACAATTAGCAAAAGGAGAGGTATCCAAGAATAAGGCCAACAAATAAACTTACAATAAGTGAAATAACAGCAATAATGACAATCCCGACATTCCAGGACAAAGTTTTCGAAACACTGGCTAGTGTCTGCCCGCCGATAATACTATTCAGGACCAAGAATCCTTGTAGAGTGAAAACATTCAAAACACTGGGTATTATAGACCCTAAATAGCTTTAGAAGGAAAGTCTCAGCTTTGTTGAGACAATCGAGCTGGAGAAAAGAAAAACGCGCCCAAAGGAAAATCGTGATTGAACCATCACACGAGTACCGAGCTTTGGCCCAAAAACGCCACTGCAAATTTGTTGATCAAACCATAGTCCAATTTTGAAAAGGTTTGAGATACTAACAAGTAGGCGGGTATAAGAAAGGCCCTGCAACATCAGCTTCGTCGATGAGAACTTGAGAAGCAGCGAACATTAAAAAGTCAACCCACAACAGGTCCACGATAACAATTACGGCGAAAGAATCTTTCAAACCAAGTCCGAAGACGGTGGGACCTACTGTACCTGTGCTGAAACTAGATAACTCGATAAGAGAGAGAGGTAACTTAGAGCAGACAGGCCGACACACGCTAAAACGTTCAAATTTGCGGAGAACCAGACGAAGAACATCTCGTAGAGACGAGTGTCCGTCCTTCGCTCCGCTGGGATCGGCTCGATTCTGAGAAGAATTTGTTCATGAATCTTTTCGAAGAGTAGAGCGACTATTTTGTACCCGTGTGTTTCTATCTCGAGCAGGGAGAATAGAGCTCGAAACCATGTCTTTGATCCGCTTCGAGCGACAGGCTCAGAGATTACGATGGACTCGGACTTCGTATCGACGGCATCCGGGACATCGCCTTATATTTTTGTTTCTCGGCTTTCCTGAACAAAGAATAAGATAGACCCAACGCACCTTTTTCTGGGTCCTGGATCTCCATCGCGTGATATCGAAGACCGGAGTGCAATCGAGTCTGGAGAAACTTCGCACTGAGACGCGTTTTGATTTCCCGAGAACTCGGGAGAGTTGGAAATCACTCGGATTTCAAGGAACGGGACTTAGTAAGGAGCAGAGCAGCCAACAGCGTCCGGTCTTCAAATCTAGAGGCTTTGATCCTTTGGGTCTCGGCCTTTAGATCATACCTCGAGCAGAACGGGAGTGTTGAGTAAAGACAAGAGAGAAAGAGCTCGTTATCGGTTCCCAACGCTGCCATTTTTAAGGTGCATGAACTACTTAGGATATCTGCAGTGAAATCAGATCAGTCAAGGGTTGACCCAGGGAAAGTCCAGGGTTTGCCAAACTTAAAGAAAGCTATTCGTGGGAAGAAAAAAAAACCCTCCGTCAAGCGAATACCGTTGCTGAGCTCCTTATTCAAATATCCGGGGCGGGTTGGATACGTACAGTCAAACTTCCCATAATGAATCCTTCTCATAATGCATAACCTCCCGAAATGCATAGACCAAAGGCTCCACCAAGTTGGTAGTTAGAAAATACCTATAAGATAATGCATAAAAATAATAATGCATATTGCATATGCAAATGGGAAAATTTACTTACGATATGCAGTATGCGAGGTCATTTCACTTGTGATTTGCTTTGTGTTTTACTCCTGTATGGTCTCAAACCGTCTCCGTCTCTGTCAACAACATTTTGCACATTGACACAGAGAACATTATGGAGTAATGGACCGACCAAAAATCATAGAGCAGGCCCGTATCAACATGGTTGATGGGCTAGTTGATGAGCTGCTGGTAATGTCGCCACCTATTGCATGCCAAGCTATAACAGACCTCGAGGCTCGATGTGTACTATTGCAAGCCCGAGATTTAACAGGCTCGCAGCTGTCTTCACAAGCTCAGATGGAAGCTACAGATGGATCAGGTGGCCAATTTGAAGCAGCCAGGTATCAGCCTATTCTTTTTGGCTTAGGAAATCCTTAAAATCAATTTATATTCACTTTTCGTTGTTATGCCTTCTGCTATCTTACATCACTTTTAACCAATGTTTTAATTACGTACTAGTTTGTGGGTTTCTCTTACTGCATAACCTCTGAAAATGCATAGCCCGACCCTTCCACCGAACCCTATGCAGTATGGGAAGTTTGACTGTATATCGTTATCTTGGCCTTTCGGTGGACTTGGGCTGCGGCAGCTTTTTTTCAGTCAGCACAAAGGACTCAATTACCAGCTGGCTATATTTGACCTTTATCCATCAGGCCTTGTTTTTTAATCATCTAGCTCTCACTGTCTCCTTCACCGCTAAACATGCTCAGGGATCAATTTTCGTACTCCTCAATCTCGCTTTCCGTGGAAGTCTGTATCTCTGTATGCAGGGTGATCAGCCCCAGTGACGTCGGGATCTCCTAGCTGTTATCTTTGGAATTGTATTGAGCGCAACTCCGCTGCCTCGTGTTCTGTGCGCTCTCCTTTCACACTGGCCGTTGCAGCTTTTTTAAAGCACACACGATGGTCTTTATGGGAAATTCGACTACGCTCTCCAAGCGTCAATGCGCTTATCGGCGAGGAATGGGAAACTGGTGGAACACTATTATTGTGGGTATGTATGTTGAGAAATACATGGTATGATTATTTACAGCGATTTGATGTCATACAATCTCCTAACCATCATCATCATGGTCGTGTGCGTAATACAAAGCGTGTCTCGCTCCTGCCTCCTGGTCGCGTCCTCCGCACGCCAATCCACCTGATCTTGGCACTAATAGTGTTTCCGATGCCGCGGTGATGTCGACGTCCGGCGTGGCGCTGTCCATCGGAGCAGCTGGTCGGTCATTTCGCGCGCGAGGAACACGACGCCGCTGTCGTCCTCACAGAGCACGTTTTGCACGTCAATTGTGGCGAGCACCTGGACATCGCTTGCGGGCACTATGGCGCGGTGCGAGAAGCGGAACATTGACCCAAATTCACGCCGGAAGATCGCGACATCCATCGGTGTCATGAAGAGTGGCGTCTTAGGGTTTGAGAGGAGCGTGTCGGCTGAAGAGCGGTGCAGAGCACGTGCGGAATGGAGAGAGAGGTGTATGTAAGTGCCGTTGTCCCCGTACGCTGCAGTTAAGGACGCGACGCGACGTACTTTGCACGAGGCATATGTTGTCGTATATCCGCGCGAAGGCGAAGGAGCACTGTTCTTCGAACGGCACGGATTGTGGTGTTTGCAACGCAAGATGTCCAGCTGTGGAACTGGGGGCCGCGATGCGAGTGGCGGTCTGTGTCAGAGTGGCCATTTTGTTTTGGTTTGGCGGTGACTCGACTTGAGTGCCAGAGAGTAAACCGTGCAGGAGCAAGAGACGATGTCTGGAAAGCTAAGAGATTTGTAGTGCCAATGTAGACAAAGGTGACAACGGGGGCACTGTTGCTAGTGTCCGGAGCACAGGAGCGAGGCTGCGTTTTATAAACATCGAGACGCCCTGCCTTGCCACGAACAACCCCGTTCGAAATCTAAGTTCGCGAAGCCAGGCCTTTCCGCGTCTGTTTAGTCACTCCGGACTGTTCTACTTACATAGGTTAAGGGATCAAAAGCGACTGCCGCGGTAATCGGCGCTCTGAGGGAGCTAACTTCATTTACGCCACGCACGCGGCAGGAAGCCACTTGCAGAATGCGAATAGCAGATGTTCTTGGCCATGTGCCCGCTGCGCACAATTCAGTCCAACCTCCGCTTTACTCGTCCCCGGCTGGATGCGCACGGGCAGTGTGCGCAGCGTTTTGGGCGCCACAGTTCCATGGAGCCACTTGCGTTGCTCTCATCTCTGCACTACTTTTACATTTATTCCGCGATTCATCGTTCCGAGTCCTCGCGACGTCGGGATTTATCTATTACTTCGCTATGTTTTTCCCGAGTCAATGTCACGGTACGCACGGATGCCGACGTAGTCCGATCCGTCGAAGGCCTCTATACTTCCTCTTCTTTTGAGTCTCTTCCAAGCCGATCTTCTCGCCCGTGAACTAAGTGGCACATAGGGCACCATCGCATCTCAAGAGTCATATATGCAAAGATGACAACCCAAGATGTTCAAATGACCCATTTGTACAGCGAAGCGCGGCCGCAAAAGTAAACAGCGATTTATACCCTCTGTACATGTATAATTACTTGCCTTCATAAACAGCCTAGACAAGACTCCTTGATCCATAAGGCTATCTTCAACTTCGGTGTTCTCCGACTGCGGGGTCTTCAGCAAAGCCGCACTGTGTCCCAAATTGCTTACAACAAGGTTCGCAGTCCTGTTCTATCTAAGTATGTAGGCAGTGAAGATGAGGACTGTATACGAGATGCCAACACACAAGCTATGTTCCGATTCTCCAATATCCGCGGACAATCGCCCAAGAAGGATACTATCATGCTATCATAGTATGGAACACTCGAAGCCCGGTTGTCTGGAAAGCACTTGTGCCTGTCGTGGTCGAGGCTCTTGTAGTCTATTATCTCCTGGTACAACAAGAACCAGGGTGCACTGCGAAGAACATACACAGTGGAGCTCGAGTCTGCCACTGCTGAATAGCGACGGGCACTTCATCTACATTACTCGTGACCTTGAATACTTCTCTGCGGGACACATCTTCGCAATTTTTGTTCATTCTTCATCTTGTGCACCAAAGCATCCGATCAGCTGCTTGTATTCCGTTCACGAGTAGAGAGCCCGGGCGCCTTCTCCCGCTCGTATGTTCGTTCCGCTCCGAGCCTTGCTTGACCCGGCGGATCCGCTCAGACTGCCCATTGCTCTTGCGTACAGCCAGACTCTCTTGTCGATTTGGTTCCACAGACTCTTTTTGACTTCTTTTTCTCCGTTCCGAAACGACACACTATGTTGTCCAGACGATTAGCGTGATTCGCGATGCCGCCCGTACGGCTGCGAAAATCCTCGGGCATTGGCGGTCCGAGTCCGCGAGTCTAGACTCTTGATGAATGGAGCGGGTGGTTCACTATAGGGAATCATATGCTGCCTGGTCTGTACAGCAAAACAGACAACCAGCTGGATAAGAAAGTGAGGCACCTCGGACCGTTGCCGAATAGAGTTGACGGTGCATCTGTAAGGTGAAAACAGTGTCTCTTGATGGAATCCAAATGAACATGGGCATAGGTGCCTTGCAAGATGAGGCGACTCCAGTGGAGCCGTTTGGCGCCGAAAACTCAGCGGATCTCTGTATGCCTTAAGTCTATTCATAGCACCGGCAGAGGTCCGAAGCCCCAACCCTAGCTATCTTGCATCCAGTTTGGAAGAGATATCCAAATAGTTTTAAACATACACTGTTCTCATAGTCCGAAATTTGCCGATTTTCTTGTCTTCTGAGATGTAATGGGCATATTGAAGGCCAAGAGTAGATGTTAGGAAGCTCTCTGTCGCCATGTGACTGCTGGCGACGAAATAATCACGGGAAAGCCACTAAAGCGTCCAAAGTGCAGGTGTTCTGCCGGTTCCATACGCCTGAGGCTTCGCGAGAGTAACAGGCGTTTGAATTATAGCATTCATGGGTCTAAAGGCCATATGCTCGAACGCGGAAAGTGGAGCAGAACGCGTCGTTTCCTGCCGTCTACAGTTGTCCCGAGCATTTGAGAAATCGAACGATCGTTGATAACATCACAACACTCGGTTGCAAATCGTCTAGAGAACAATACTGAAGAAGACACGGAGCTGATATGGTCAGGGTACTGAAATGCCCCTAAGACCCTTCGAGCGCACAATCTGAATGGGAAGTTGGAAAGAAAACCTTTAGACATCAGACAAGAATGGCAAACAACTCACCACTAGGATGGCCAAACACCAAGGCGATACCCTCGTAGTGATTTCGAGTAGTTTTTGCATACCTGCATTCGATTAAGTATCCTATTAGATCCTCTTAGCACTTTGCAAGCTTGCTGCATCCATCGATCTGAGCCCAAGGCAGCGCGGGATCAAAGGGCGTTTCCAGCACCAGCGTCGCCAGGTATGCTCGAAGAACCAGCCGTGCTATTTGCGGCATCGAGAGCAGCGAGGTGGTCAACAAGGTCATCCATCACGCTACGCTGCCGCACGTGGCCCCTCTCGCCGCCCTCTGGAAAAATGCGCCCACTGTCCGCGCCAGCGCCGCCTGCCTTCCCGCCAGATCCTCCTTCCGATTCCGACATCCGCACAGGCACGAGCGGCGCACCCTGCGGCTCAAATCCTGGAGCTATACGCCGGAGCGCGTCGCGCCGCCGCCGGTCCTTATCCTCCGTGCGCTGCTTGAGGTACGCCTCGTGCCGCGCGGTGTGCGCGGCGAGCGTCGAGCGACGTGAAGACTCGAGCATGAAGACGTGCGGTTCGAGTGTGAACGGGTATACGAACTTTCAGGGTGGTTGAGTTAGGTTCCGAGCAAGTGTGCATGGGGATACGGGGGCGCACATAAGCGTTGATGTCATCCGGTAGGGGATGAATGTCGGGAGGGGCCTCTATCTAAGCAGACTCTTAGTACTGAAATAGTTTCTTCGTCTGCGAGGCTTTGAATTCCAAGGGCGAACTTACAGGACGCGGAATGCGCAAGCTGGGAGATTTGATGAATGGGACATGTGCTGCTGGCGCATATTGCGCTATTGTAACATTTTAGTTTCCATAAGATTATAATATCAAGCAGTAAAATGCTTACTTTGTTCTGGCATACTAAGTAATAGTAAGTGTCTTCAGCTAATCAAGGTAGAATGTGGATTTGAACTTGAAGAGGATGTGCAGTGTCAGCGCGGACCGGCACGTGCCGCCCGAATGCTGGAAATGAAATAAATCGCCGAAGACTTCAATTCGCAACTTCAATCCGCAACTTCTCTTGAGATCCAACGAAGCTCCATTTTTATTCAGGTGCATGTATAACACGGATTATCGATTGCATTGCATTGCATTGCGTAAAGGAGAAGTTTTCCTTTAAATATGTTCCACTCTATGCATGGCCGCAAGGCTGTGAAGGCATTATCTGGTGACTAGGATCGTTGTCGTGTACTCCCTTCTCGAGCTCCAGCTTTCTTCAAGAGGAACACAAATGGATCACTGTCTGTGCCTAGCGCATTTGCGCGTCAGCTGCAGTATCTGCAACTCGGATCAAGCTTCTCTTTTCTCGAAGTCCTCAATCAGCACCAATGCTACGGCCGATAACCTCCCCGGTCCCGGAAGGACGCTTGGATTGGCCTACGGCTTTGCGGGGAGGCGACTGGAGGCGAAGCTCAGCAGTATAGCAGAGGGGCTGGGTCTGGGGCCTCGTGCAGTCGCGCACAGGATCCAAAAACGCCGCGCCAACTTCGCGTTTGTCAACGACTCCTCCGCTCTGCCTCTGACCACGGTCAAGGCCCAAAACGAGAAGATTGAGAAGGACTGCCGTCGTTTGCTCAAATACGTCGGGTAATTTATACTAACCGTGCTCGAAAACGCAAGAGATAGCTGACTTCATTCAAGTTCGAATGTAGCTTCAACGAGGATGCAAGCCTTGGATCATATCACAGAGTTTTCTGTGAACGATCAATATGTTCGGGGCCTACTTAAAGTCTTGGGCGCAGTGGAGGCAATAGACCCTTTCCGAAAACACCATACTCCCTGGATGGATCTCGATTCGGATTTGCTTGCTAGCTCTCGCAAGGCGCTTGTTTCCCTTGCTGATGTGGAGGTGAACGTCCTTGCCAAGAAGATTGATGCGCTCGTCGGATATAAGTATTCCCGCTGGGAAGTCGGACAGTGGTTCGACAATCTGGTCCGGTATCTGAAGTTAGTTCTTTTCCCTATTCCCGGAGCAGTATGTTGATTGTAACACGGCAGTGACCCCGACCGTTCTTTCCTAGTCCTTCGACATATCGAACGGTTTGCGCGAAAAGTTGTCTTGGAGCCCAACGTGGACATAAATAAGCATATCAAGAATCTGGTCTTCGTAATCGACTGTTTTCCGGATATACTCGAGTGGGAAAGTCTCGACCGGCTTGTGGAGCAGTTATTTCACGAACTTAAATCGGAAATCGGATATTCGTATACCTACTGCGAGAATTGGAGCATATTACTGGAAAGAATTATCCAGTGAGTATCGTCGAGCAACTTTTCAGTCCTTTGACTCATCCTTCATTTTCCGCTGCGTAGACATGCAGATAAATTGCCGCGAACAATGCACTCAGACGCCTTCCGGTGGTTCATGGACTTTGATAGGACCGAAGACCTTGAAGATTACAGTCATGCATTTTTTACATATCTCCTGCTGCGAAGCATCGCTAGTGCATGCGGCACTGAGAATGTTATGTTTCTGACAGATCTGGAACATCTACGAGCGCTATATCCTCATCTTGTTTTGCTACCACTTGTGAACAGGCTGGTGTGCAAACCAGACCTTGTTCTGTGCCAGGTCTTAAACGAGAGAAAACGTTCTCTCGGAGAAGTATCCTACAGTCTTCACACTGCAAGTGTTATTTCTCCTGAAATGCTGCAGGAGCTGTGCCAGAACCTGGCTTCCTACGTCGATAGGCGAGTGCATCTTTAATCCGTTCTTTCTAAATTCTATACATACTTATACTATTCCACGTAGCGAAGACAGTCTTACTCGCGAACGCTCAATTTATAGCGTCAAAGTTATGCTTGCCATTGACATTTATTGTCGGACAGCAATGTTGCGAGCGCTCCGCCAGACTCAGTTTGCAAGTGCATCTGAATTTGCGTCGATAGTCGAAGATACCGAGAGCGTGTGTAAACCCCAAGAGTGGCCTCCAACACTTGCGCGGGATGAGATTCAAGTTTACCGACACTGTGATGCCGACGGAAACTTTCTGCACCTCTGTGTACGACCAACCAACGTAGTACCATCCGGTTCGATGGCGACTGATGTCCTTTTTGTTCTTAGGATCGCCCATTCGAATGTGAAGAAGTCAATCGAGGCGGGACAATGCAGTGGACCCATCTCGCAATCGACCGCGAAGACGTGCTGGAGTTACACATACCTCGTGGCGAGGCCATATCCTGCCCCGGCCACCACCTGCTCGTAGCAGGGCGCACAGTGACCGGCGAGTGCAAATACGTTGCGTACATATCCGGCACATATTCGACTACGCATGTTGCTGTCTCCGAGGGCACGCGTCCCGAGGATGTGTGTTTTCATGATGAGTTCTGTGTGGACGGACCGGAAATTAAAATGGCGGATCACTTGACGGTGTACGTCCTTCGCTATGCTCGTTCTGCGTACGCGCGGGTCGCACGCTATGCCAAGCATATGAACGGAACAAAGGAGCGCCAGGACCCTACGGCAGGCTTTTTCTGGAGGGCTGACTGGGATAGCTATGTTGTCGGTTCGGAAGGTGATGAGCAGAAACAGGCGGGCAATTTGTCCGATATATTGAACGTTATCGATCTTAAAGTGATAGAGTATAGTTGAAGACAATTCAGACTGTACTTTTGCAGCATGATTACATTCAACAGTTCAAACACGTTTTGAAGATTGTAGACGCGATGCCTGTGCGCTCGTAGTGCATTGCGATACCCGCCAGTCCAATCTGAGGAAAGCTGACTATAAGGTTTAACATTTGGTGAACTCGCGCACTGTACATGAACGGTCCGAACGCCATCACATCAGACAGATGTGGAGTCATGAATTTGGGGCCACACTGTTTCGAAGTGAATCCGAGGTTAAGAGCTGCAGATGCAGAAGGGGAAGAGCCATCGACGGAAATATTAAAAGGGTCCACCGCATCCCAACGACCCGGTTTCCTTTCGGGCTTGCGAATCCGTAGTCGAAACCAGGATCGCGTATCTTGTCGCTGTTCTGATTGATGATTGTATGTGCGTTGTTCAATCATGTATATGCTACAAACCGTTGCATCGTGAATAACTGGCTGTGTATCAAAGTAGTGAATGGGGGTTTTAAATGAAGCAGGTGAATATTAGCAGCACTGCCTGCATAAAATGCGTGTAAAGTAATATTACAATGAGACCTGCATGAAGAAAGGGTCCGCCTCAGTACCGGTTTTTTATTGAAGAATGAAAGTCGAAATTGAAGAACATTAAGAAGCCGCAACCTAGTTATACGAAGCTCGACTGGAAGAACTCACCGAGAATGATAGCAGAGAGCAAAGAACGGAAGAAAAAAATGCCAAGAAGAGAAAATAAAGAACCGAGCCCTCACTCGCATCGCAACAACCGCTGCCCGCCAGCTTGCTCAGCAAATAATACACCCACAGCACCCGCCCGCGCCCGCACCATCCTCGGCGCCACCGGCGCCGGGTTCTGCTCCGGGGACACTGCCTGACGAGCGCGAGAGCGCACGCTGCGCTGCACGCGCTTTCTTCTTCAGCGTGGCCTCGTCCTCTGTTGGTGGAGCGTACGGCCGGATCGAGAGGTGCACTATCGTCGAGGTGTTAGTCGGAGATGTGGGCGTAGGGGGAGGGGAGGACGCTGATGCAGGGAAGGAAAGGCCTGGCAGGAGTGAAGGGTGTCAGTTGAATCACTTGGTATGTATAGCTGTAAATAAAAGAGATGTTCTCTGCGAAGCGGATGCAGGGCCGAAATGAAAGGCTGATAAGCACCAGCGCGGTGGCCGGGTATTGTACGATATCATGACCAACATGACATTGGTCATTGAGCACACACGGTTATGATAGGCTCGGGGAACGGGCTTCACGGAATTGACCCCCGCACATGCACAGCTATTGGACACTGCCCCGCTCGGAGGATCGAGCCTCTTGGCAGTTACCGAAACAAAGTTCGTACGGAGAAATTTAACTTTGTGCTGGCGAGTGAAGACGATCATCGTTCTTCTCGCGAGATCGAGAAGAAGGACAGAACGGTGCAGATCTCAAAACAGCGAAAACGAAGATGGCATGGAAATTAATAGCGACCAAACTCACCGGAGAGCGTGTCTTCGTCTTGAAGAATCTTCCCAAGATACAGAATACGAAGGTAATTGGGCGCAGGCGGTTTCTCGTCCTGCCAATCTGCGCGTGTTCATTAATACTACTGTTTTCATCGACGTTTAGGACTTCACTTACCACTTGGCCATGCATTCCAAACTAGCTCCTTTACCCGTCCTACCGCCGCTTCCGGGTCAAACAACATTGTGCGGCGACTACCAGACACCAGGAGGAACGTCAGCGCAACCTGGGGCACCGGTGCGGGTACCGATTGATCCTCCGAGTCCTGGTTCGGAGCTTGGCCATCGCTCGACGGCCCTGCCTGCTCCATCTGTTTTTCGTCGTCAGCGGGGACGATGGTGAGCATAGACGTCGCGGCGGTTGCTGGCACGCTGCGCTGTAGGATGTGGAGAGAAGCGATGGAGGGCGCCTGGGATCGCGGATGCGCGTATTGAATATCGAAGCTCATTTCGAAGATATTGAAGACGCCTGGCAACACCGCAGACCGGACGCTATGTGTATTTCCGCCGGCAAGCAAAAAGTGGACGTGGGAGGAGAGAAGTTGCGACGGTGGTTTCAAGGCGCCTTCAAGCGGGCACAACGGTTGGCAGACGACGAAGGCGAAGGATCAAAGTAGATGCTCGGAAGGTCCACGCGGCGCGCTATAAAGTAAAACCCAGTTGCTTCTTCGTGCCCTCTGCTCTCCGCGACGAGTTCCCGACGACACACGGCGTGCACCAAACTTACTCCGGCCTGTGCCAGGGTGCCCGCAAGCTTCCGCCGCACGCTGACCGCACGCGCTCGGGTTCGCAGCCTGCTTCCGGAGGTCGCGTGAACGAGTCCTGTGATTTCCCCAAACGTAGCCGATGCAGGCAGTGGTCGGTGAGAAAGTGGGTATGTCCTCGGAAATCTGACGATGTCGTCGTCGTCGACTCAATGGCAGCGACGGCGCTTGGGCGGTGATGGTTGACGTCGGGAGACGAGGTGCGGTGGACAGCGGAACGTTGGAGAAAGGGCGTGACGGTGACAGCTGTGTCGCAGTTTCAGGCTGAATCGGAGCTCGACCTTGCGCGATGGTCTTGCCCCTGTATCGAGATCTGCTGTGAGTCCTGGTTTTAAACGAATAGCTAAATCCAAATAAAAGAAAGCAGGAGGATTTGGTTCATTTTATACAGTTTCTTCTCTTCGGGTTCTTGCTTTCCTCTTCTTGAAGATTTCAGTGCCTGCAAAGGCGGTTTTTTTGTACATCTGTTCGGAATGCAAGGTAATATGAACTTCTAGTGGTTCGTCTTTTCCCCAGACGCTGGTGGATCCACTGCAAAGCGATTTAACAACGCAGTTGGTAGACGTATATTGCAAATATACCAGGCCCAAAAGAATTCCAAATTTAAAAAAACCGAAAAACCGGTTCAATGCAGTAATGAAGATTTGCAGAACAACAAGGAACGTACGAGAGCAGAACAATCGCAACAGAATGAGAACGAAGAGACAAAATAATCCACCACGAAAAGCCCAAAATACGATGAAAGGATGACAAAGCGCGGAGTCGAGATCGTGTCCATGACCGTGATGTATACCGTGTAGGGAAGAGAAGGAATCATGGGATGCCGAAGGATATGAAGGATGCCTACTAGGACATATAAAAGTACAGTGTCTACTGCACAATAATGTTATGAGTCATAAATCAGGATGTCGCGAGGGTGAAGATTGTGGGTTCCGAGACAAGAGTGAAATTGGGAAGGATGCGTCGCACGCGCCCGCTGCTCTGGGGGGCTCGAGTCACACAGCACGTACGTCTGAATCGCAATCTAGGCAGGAAAACGAGAAGGAACTTGAGCCGACGGTTGGAAAAAGGAAAGGAAACGAGCCACTCACAGTGCCACCTATGCGACAACGCAAGTAGGTAAAACCGGTAGACCTTTCCTCGTCCACAGGCGGTGGGTTCGAAGGCGGAGAGCTCGCGCTCGAGAAGAAGATGTTGTCAAAAGAGTCCATTTCAAATGCGTCTGAAACTACGGGTTGGTGTAGGTATCGCAAGTAGACTCGAGAGAGAGATCTGTCTGAGGACAAGACCAGAAGGGCAAAGGCGTTGTCTGGATAACGGTGGTGCAGACTGTGCATGCCTTTATAGCCTCACGACGGGCCTTGCCCGACCACATGCAACAAAAGGATGGCCAGTGCTGATGCGAAGGAGCATTTCATAAAGAAGAAAAGGACTCTAGCTCCAAATTGCGGCGTTGTGACGAAGACGAGTCGGTGAGATGCCGGGAAGAGGAGCGTATTGTCTTCGCTGTTCGTGGAGCGACAATAAAGAGCATTGATGGCATTGCGAGTGCGCAGAGGCGCGTCCATGAAATGGTGAGTTTACAGTGTGCCAATACGCTGTAACGAATCCTTCCGTGGCTCATTAATTTTTTACCTCTCCTTCTTCTAGCGAGGAGAAGGACATGGTATTAATTCAATTCACGCCTCATACTAGTGAGCTGCTGTGAGCTCACCTCATGTCGATCACATCTAATTGTCTTCATCCCCGAATCGTGTGACAGCCCCAACTCCCGTACCTTGCTTACATAAGACCGATTATTGTCTTGAAGAGCAGCAATTACGACAGCGCGGGTTCTGGATCGTCAAGAACCTGTGTGCTCCAAAACGAGGCCCGCCCACAAGGAAAGAACAAGACTTGGGAACGGAAGGCGAATTCTGGCTATAATGTACAGCCGGCATGTGTACGGAGAAATCGAATTTACAGGCGGCGGAGCATTACGAACAATTAAGAACGCAGCGATGAGAGCCTGGATATCATTGATAGATATTACAGACATCACCAAGGCAGCGTAGTTCGTGGATGGATGCATGATAGCCTGGCGGCCTGTGTAAAGAAGAAGATCGCAAGATGATGTTGATAGGACGAATCATTCATGAACGAGAGCATGCACGTAGCTGCGAACCTTCAAGCTAGGAACCAAGCAGTAGAACAGCACAGGTAGAGCAGCTTCCAGACCAGTTTATTATGGAAGGTGTGTCGGAAGAACTGCTGCTCGTGCACGAGTATGTAGTCGCCATGATCGGATGATACTTGAGGATCGTCTCGCAGGTGGGTCAAGTCAGATGAACAAGCACGTTTCTCTACAGGATGCAGTGGGATACGAGCCAAGATGCACGGTTGCTTGTTCAGTAACGAAGTTTGAACACAATGGAGGACTCGAAGACAAAGGTGCCGCCGTGACTCGCTCGGCACGTAGGCGGAGTTTAAATGCATACGCCGGCCCTAAAGCACGCAAGCAAACACCGCGCGACGCGTCTGTCCCATCTTTTCTTCACTCATTTCCGGGCTCGCTTTATTGTCCCCCTGCGAACCAAACATCCTTTTCTCGCAGGAGTCTACCGCTTGTCCAAGACGAACGTATTTCCCACTCAGCTGGAGCGCATCTCGTCGATCGCGAGATTTTGGGATGATCCTCCTTACCGGAGTTGGGCACATCTTTGCTTCGTCTGTATTCGTTTCGTCGTAGACGGGGATGTGTTGTGTATGGTTTCTACAAGGGATGACGTGGGGTTTGATTATCGATCGTATGTTGTCAATGAAAATTCTTTGTTTGGCTCGTTAGCGTCTTTGCGTGCTTTTGAAAATCGCCGGTGCAGTCCATCGCATTTATAGAACCCGCTACTGCATTGCTGGCTCGTTACTCCGTCTCTGAGGTGCCAGGACACGATGGCTGCCAGAGGCTCTGAACATCAGATTGTGGACATCATGGTTATTGGCAGAGGCTTCAAGCTCTGCGGCAAAGACCACAAGTAATACGGTCCAGTGAGTCGTGAATTTGATAATCTTATTCGACTAGTAGATTTTCTAGAGTCAAGATGCCTTCGAAAATATGAAGATCGCAGGCACGATCGGATCCAAGTTCTTCGTCTTATATTTTCCCTGCATTAGCTGCATAATCAAATTGGGGAGAAAGGATCGGGTACGCGGATGATGTGCCTCTCAGGATGCACTATAGATGCCAGTGCTATGTCCATAATCTTCAGTGGATCGCTCAATTAATTTTATAGAATGCGTTTATGCTGCAAAAGCACGATTCGAGTCGTCGTCAACTACGCTCTATCTTAGGGATATCATAACGCAACACATTTCACTAGCCGCTCGCTCATCACCTCCGACGGCGTAACTGTCACAGTCAGTTCTGCAGAAAAAGCATACCGCAGGATATGATGTTCATATGTTTGGTATAGCGTGCAGCCCACGTACGCAGGAGCATAGCGAAGGTACATTGTCAGGTAGTTCGCCATTACAACCTTCCTTTCACCTTTTCCCTTCGCGCGAAAACACCTTCAAAGACAGCGCACCTGGAACAAAAAGGATACCAGCTGACCAGCGAACCGGATGGTACTGCGTAGCCTAAGTAGTGCCATCCGGTTCGATGCGGTCCAAGGCTCGCATCTTCGTTTGACCTTGAGTTTAAGTCAGCGATATTTTATACTCAAGCACGACATGGCGAAAATTACCCAACATACATGTATATTAGACAATTCTTCTTGATCTTTTTTGTTTCGGCTTTGACCCGTGAAGAGTACAGGGAATTTGTCGACAGACGCGAGGACAACGCGCTACCTTTGGATTACGAGCAGGCGCTCAAGGCCGAGTTCCTTTGTTATGCTATCGATCTTCCTCTCGAGCCTTCTTCCCGAGGCCGTAAGCTAATCCAAGTGTTCCTGCGGGACCGGCGATCCGTAGTGCTCGGGCCAATCGAGGAATCCAAAGGAAATGGAAACTTGATCCGCCAAGTCGCAACTCCTGTAACTGACTTGCAAGTGAGCTCAAAACGGACAACAATCCAGTTATGTTCTGCGAGCAGGCTGTCAGAGCTCGAGAACGATGCAGATTCGAGGCACCAGGGGCTACAGGATCATACCACACAGCCTTGCGGCCATGTACGCAGCTGGGACATGTCTATGGGAAAGCTCTGCTTTTTTACGCAGTTGGTACAGCTCATGATTAACGCCACATGTCGGAACAAACCTAAGTTCTGTTGAAGACCTTAGACAATTTCGCGCGACTATCGCGAAGCCATGATCGTGCACAGACTCGGACCCAGCCAATCCGGCAAATGCCCTGCGTTTCGACCGCACGAGAAAAATGCCTCTGCCTTGGAGTTTGGCTTGGAGCAGCAGGCTTCTTTGCAGATAAGAGAGTCGCCCAGCTTCTTGTGTAGTTTGAGCGGAAGCAAGAGTTGTCGAGAGGAGAGCCAAGAGATGCGCGCGACGCGTCTTGCAAAACCTGGAGGTCAAAACAAAAACTCACGCTTTTTTAATAAAAAAAGATGCATTCACGACCGCATCATGTTTCGCTTGAGACGAGTGAGAGAACGAGTCGCGGTAAGAACTCAATATAAAACTCCAGGTCACATCTCCTTGGCGGCTTTAACATTTGTAAGCAAACCCCGTGGGAACCGCTCGAATGCGGTGATAAGGGACGACCGTCGGCCATCCCGAGCTCCGTGCTTGATAAAAACGATGGTGGCTTGCTCGTGGGTTCCGTCCTCTATCACCTCCCCGCCGTAAAGATCGTCCTCTGAAATCGTCATCGCCAGGCATGTCGTATACTGAGCCGAAGCCGGAGCCAAATTCTGAGACGTCGACGCTGCCAGGTCCCGTCTCGGCGATGGAGGGTCCTGAGAGCAGGCAGCTCTCATGGAGAGAGTATCTCATGCAGAATGTGGACCCGAATTTGTCGACGTCTCCACTCGCGTCCTTTTGCTTTATGACCGGTTTCATGTGAGTACCTTGCACGCAGCAATTCTTTGCTTCCTGTTGGTGTTTACCGTCGAATTTTAGCGATGCTATCACGTTCTCTGCGGTCTTCGTTTGGTGTGGTTTCCAAACGGGAAACACTGTACAGGTACTTCATTCTGCAAGCTCCTAACATCTCATATTTCTCACAGGATAGTCCAGCTGTCTCTTGCTATAGCCCGTCTTTTTTCCCCCGGACAGACCAATTTCGAATTTCGCATGGCCGACCGGCAGGCACTCGTCTCGCTCCTCACTTTCCTCGGTGGTGCATCTCTAGGACGTCTCGGAGACAGGATAGGCTCGAACACACGCCTGTGGCTGAGCTTGGGAACGTTTATCCAGGCGCTCTTTACTATGGCTGCGGCACTCACGGTCTGGAAGGGCGGGCAGGGCTCCGTCGCGGACAACCGTGGCGACCCTGCGTGGACGAACGCGAAGAGCTTCGTCGGCCTCGGCTTCGCGAGCGCTAGCATCGGTCTGCAGGGCATCATGGGCAAGCGCGTGAATTCGCAGTTCGCCACGACGGGTGCGCCTTGCTGCCCTCACTTTCCCGTACTTATAAATCTCATACATTTTGCTGATTTCCTTCTCTAGTCGTCCTCACCACCGTCTGGTGCGAGCTCATGTCGGACCCGAAGCTCTTCGGCCGGCGCTTCGTGAACACGCGCGACCACAAGTTTATCGCCGTCTTCGCGCTCTTCCTCGGCGGCTTTGCGGGCAGGGCGATCCTCGACAAGGTCGGGAGTGCCGGGGCGTTTGGCGTCGGTACCGGCATCCGCTTCCTCATCGCGATCGCTTGGCTATTCGTCCCCGCAAAAAAGAGTGGCAAGTAATGATTTACCGGAATCTAGACCGGAATTCCCCCAACCCAACCCAACTTAACCCAAGAACGTTCTTGGCGCTATCATTATGACAGAGCGATGGAGAGATTATAGAGGACGGGTGAGCTCGCGATGTGGTGCAAGGCGGGCGTGCGCGGGTGTTGGTTTAACATATCGGGCCCTTATAGACTAATCTTATTGAGACATTAGGGAGTTATTTTTTTTCTTTGTGTAAGCTGCAGACTCGGGTTTACATTGGCCGTTAATCATAAAATGAAAAGCCATTTGTACAATTGTTGTTGTCTGGACGAAAGCTGCTCATGCGCAGAAGTCGAGTTGCAGCCAGGCGCTCGTGGCCACGACGGTTATCACGAGCGTCGAGCGGGAGGTTTCGGAGCGCCGCGCTTCTCCGAAAACGTCTGATGCTCCCCCACGCCACTTTGTCGCTAGCCACGCTCCAGAGAAAAAAGACACGCAGCGCCTGTTATTTTTCTCCGCAACAAAAATCGGGCAGTGGAGCGCGCAAGCCAGTGCGCAACTGCGCAGCCGGGCATGGTTAGTCCGAGATGTTCTCGATTCTGTGATCGCACTACGTCCAACGGGCGGCCGGTGCGGTACTCGTACAAGCCTGGCGCCTCGGAGGCAGGTAAGTTCACTGCGTATGTTGTTCGTCGGTCAAAGAGTGGACAAAGGCGTGACGAGCCTAGCCATAATGCGGCAGAATTGTAAAGGGAGGGGGAGGTATCTGAATCGAACGAATAGATAAATTGCTACATAGAGTGCTGGTTTTCGCTCGACGAAACGCCGATATGACCGATGTGATAAGAGTCCCTTTTCATGTGGAGACCATCTTCGATTTGCGTCAGAGCACGAGCTTAGAGTTCGTCATTTAGCAGCGACTATTGCTTGATGGTGGGTTGTTAACAAAAGGGTGTTAGCTTGTCCTTTATGAGGTAGTCTGGCTTCTGTTATAATTCCATGAGCAGGGCCTGACTTTTACAGGGTATCCGGAAAAGCTTGTCAGTGTGTGATTTTGTTTTCGTTTTTTGTACGATTTTCCCAAAGAGGAATTCCTTACTCAAAGTAGCAATCCTTACCCAAAATGGAGTTCCTTACTGAATGCGGACATCGCCCTAAACGGGGATGATCAGCGCATGTAAGGTCAGCCGTGTCATGAGGAGGGTGGAATCTGGCTTTATGATAATGGATATGTCTCTAATGATATCTATACGATTCTTGAGCTAGCAAGTAAAATGACGACACGACGAGCACGCACAATGTCGACGACAGGTCGATCATCGCCCGTTTAGGGCGGTGTCCGCATTCAGTAAGGAGTCCCATTTTGGGTAAGGATTGCTACTTTGAGTAAGGAATTCCTCTTTGGGAAAATCGTACAAAAAACGAAAACAAAATCACACACTGACAAGCTTTTCCGGATACCCTGTAAAGTTCGTATCGACAGGCACAATGCCGGTCCTTGCATAAACTGATGCGGCGGACAACGCAGCATTTGTCAGCCCGATTCGATGTATTTTTTGAGGAGTTCCCTTGCAAGAGGATAAATTGGGCAAATAAAGTGAATAAGTGAGAGATAAAGCTGCTCAGTCGGGCGTTTGGTTACCATCTGATGTGACCCAAGAAGTGTGATATGGGAGAGTACGTTCATCGAAGCGTGTAAGCTTGCAAGGTACGACGTTTAGATGTAGAGTAGAGTTGGGAAGAAGGAGATTTTGCATTGGGAAGATTGGAAGAAGAATTGACTTGCTGTGCGGGTGGCGACAAGAACCGAAAGTCATACCGTAAAAGGCAAGGCGAGATCGGCGCTTCTAACTTGGGCCTCCGGGCTTTTTTTTCATTCGGCGCGAACACAAGAAAGTCTGTTTTTGTTCAAAGGTTAGCAGAACTCTACCAGCTCCCACAGCTACCGCGTTTGTCTCGTCGTCGTCGTCGTTGTCGCCACTGCCATCGTGCTCGTTGTACAAGACAGCGAGCGACGCGTCGCACCTTCGGAGCTTGCGCACATCGGCAGGCTCCACTGTTCGGTTTAGCCGCGACAATTATTATCAGGCATTTAGCTCCTCGATGCGGTCCTTCCTTCCGTCGCCGTCATCTTCATTCTTGTGCAGCGTGGTCGACATCAACTCCATCATCGACAAAGAGCAGGTCTTAACCGCTTTCGTTGCCGAAGTCGCATTTGGTGGTCAGTGGACTGTGCTCGTTCCTCCCGACGGCGACGACCTCGCTCGTTCACGTATCGTATAGCCTGTGCTGGCCCAGGCCAACCCGTCTTTACTTGCCAAACATCACTGCTCTGGCAGCACTCGATCTGCCCGCTTTTATCACGATCTACACGTGTTGTTTCACTGGAATCCGACGCTACTGTAATACTGTATTACAGCAGTCGCCGGCGCGTTTTCTTTAACATAACCAATACATCAACGCGTTTACTTCAAGTGCAGCGCGCCATCGCCTCTCGCGCACGTTTAGACGCTTTGCGCTCGTCCCCCTTCTTGCTTCTCAGCCCACGCTGTTCATGATACCCCCGTCTCGGACGTCGTTTGCGGCATTCTCAACATACACGATAAATACGTCAACGCCCGGACGAGTCGTCCACAATGCAGATCTGCGTGGATCGCGTCTGGATGGAATTGTTTTGTGAGCCTTTTCTTATTTTGTCTTTCTTGTCCGTCCGCTCGGCTTTGAAGGAAGCTTTCGATTTGGTGGATAGGGGATGGGTGGTCAGGGTAGCCAAGCCATCAAGTCTATATGCTTAACGGCTCCCGGCAATTATATCGACCCCTGTGTCTCGTTCCAATATTTTGATCACATTTCTTCTTTTCCTAATGCATTTATCTCGCACAGAAGTACTGATGAATTCACCTGCAGCGGCATCTCTAACGCCCTCGAATCTACGGTTCAAAATACCCCGTCCGCTACGGCTCCGCATGCGGACAGTCGCACAGACACGACAAAGGAGCATGGCACGGCTTTGGGCCATGTAGAGGCACGGTTTTCGTTCAGTGCACCTACGCTCTCCAATTTGGTTTCTTCATCCGGTCCTACTTCCTTTACACTCTCTAGTCAGACACTATCCAGTTCTTCAAGCCCGTTTCTATATTCGCGTCGCCAGATTCCATCATCATTCCCCACGTCCCTGAGTCTCCCGACGACTGGACTATTACCAACGTCTTCGCAGAGTTTATCTTTGCCACAGTCTTCCTCGACAGCTGAATCAACCTCTACTTCCTCGACGAGCTCTTCAACTTCAGCCTCAAATTCAGCACCACCCTCGTCCTCTTCGGCTTCGTCCTCTTCAGCTCCGTTCTCTTCAACTTCGTCCTCTTCAGCCCCGTCCTCTTCAGCTCCGTCCTCTTCAGCTCCGTCTTCCACAAGCACCACATCGCCTGAGACATCTCATACGACTTCCTCGTCCTCGCTTCCGATATCCACGCCTTCTTTTTCTCTCCCATCCCTCTCTTCTACTTCCTCGGCATCATCATCCTCACCGGGATCCACCTCCACCGGCACGTCTTCTACCGCGACAGAAACATCGTCTGGATCTTCCTCCGAGCCGTCTTCGTCTTCGAGCATGACCTTCACATCTACTACCGCCCTGACATCAACTGCATCAGGTAACAGCACATCAACAGTGTCAGGTAACAGCACATCAACAGTGTCAGGAAACGGGAGCACGAATACAACTTCGCAATTGTCGTCCACTACGTCTACGACTTCGGGTACGGATACAGGGTCGAGCACTCAGACTTTCCCTGTTTCGACCACAGCAACAACCACAGCAACAACCAATTATGAAACGCTCACAGGTGGGTTTTGGAGTTCGAGTCCGGCCTCGACTATGACTTCGTTTTCGTCCACACACCCAACGCATTCCCGTTGGGAAGGTTCGTCCTCTACGACGGAGATGGCGACCGTGACGTCGACGTTTGTCACGACTGTGTCTGGTCAATCGACGACGTTCACTTCGGTTGTCGTCGTTCCAAGTGGAAGTTTGAATACCGGGGGCGATGGAAACCACACGTAAGTGCATATCTTCATTTTCAATTTTTTCTTTTTTCGAGCGAGTTATATGACGCGCGTCTGACCCTTGTTCTCTGCTAGGTCTTTGTCTAAGGGGACTGTCGCTGGAGTCGTTCTCGTTTCTGTCCTTGCAGTTTCTGCTGTTGCGCTCTGGATCTTCTTTGCCTATCGCAGGCGGCTGCGGCGCAACATGCACCGCAGCCTGCACTACGCGATTGGTGGCGGCGGCGGAGGTCGTCTTCCGGGAGCAGAACATGGAGCAAGGTCGGGAATGCGCTCGCTTGGGGCAGGACTAGGGCTAGGAGGGTTCGGATATGCACTGGGTAGAGATAGAAGCAACAGCTCGAGCGCACCGATACGCACCTCGCCGCTTCACGACGAAGATGCCGATCTGGAGTCACCGCATAATCTGGGCCCAGGCCCGGGTGACGAGATGAGGGAGGCAGGTGCGGGTCTCAGAGTGCTTCCGGGATGGCTTGCGCCGACGGACACGCCTGATGCGCCGGCAGAGAGGATGAGGGGCGGGGACGATATGCAAGAGCATAGCGGAGCGATATTCGAGGGTGATGCTGCGACGGAGAGGGGTATAGGGCTACTGGAGGCCGCGGGTCTGGTAGATGCTGCTCAGCTGCCGAAGCTCGTGCACTCGCGGCGCCGCTCGTCTTTGTCGGGTATTACTCATTCTACCCTGGGCCCTTCGCAGTCACCGCTACGCAATTCCCTGAGCATTGAGCCGGACTCGCCTTCTTCTGGTGGCAGGGAGCGCTCGACGAGCCCGCTACTCGATCTTCACCCCTCAGTGCTCCTAGCAAGAGACGGTCCACCTGAGGCAAGCAGGGGAAAACAGAAGCTCACCCTCGCCCGGAATGCGTCCGGCTCTGCCGACGTGGGCAGGAAAACCCCGCCGCCCAGCGCATGGACTTCCGGCGAGAAGGGGAAGGAGAGAGAAAAGGGGCCGGAAGCGGATTTGTCGTCCCCCGCGTCGGCAACAGCAAGCGATACGGGCACCTTTGGCCGCGTCCGTTCGCGTTCGTCCACGGAAGTCTCACCGGTTAGTCATGGACGCGATGGTAACACTCTTCCGGTGACGTCATCCTCGCAAGGGCACGGCAGCGCGACGGCGTCGGGCGAGAACGAGGTCGGATACAGTTCCGGGACAGGGAGCAGCGGCAGCCACAGCGGCTCGAAGGCGAGCCACATGAGACCGAGCAGGAAGAACAGCGACGGCGCGGGGTTCCTCGCGCGCGCGGCGTCGCGGGCGCGGACGAATGTTCGCACGCGGCTGCGCCGCGCGTCGGCCTCGTCTCCGCCGCCGGGCGCGGACGACGATCCGTTCCGCGGAGAGCCGCCCAGGGCGAAGTCGAAGTCCCCTGAGCGGCGGCGGGTGTCCATCCTGAAGCCTGTGCGACCCGTCCCGTCCGCGAGCGCCCCATCTCCTTCTCCGGCCGTACGGTTCGGCCTAACCTTGGGCGCCGCGCCGGCCCTGGCTGTGAAGCCGCCCTCGCCCGTCTTCCCCGCGACCCGCCAGCCGTCGTCGCTCCTGCGGTCGCACTCGCCAGGTCCCATTGCGTACTTCCCGCCGCCGATCGCGCCGTCGGCTATGATGCGGCCGTTGGGGCCCGGGTCTGCTTTGTCCATTATACAGGGCACGCCGTCCCCCATGCTCACGACGGACAGCCTAGAGGGCCTGTCGGACGGCTTGCTCGACCCGCGCTTGATGACGCGCCTCCGAGAGATACACAGCGGGCAGGCGAGCGCAAGCTCGATCGGCTTGCGTGACCACGAAGATTACTCGAGGCCTATCGGCGGGGTATGCTCTTTGTTTGCTTGTGCGACTAAATTGATAACTGACACGATGCCTTTCTGCGTAGTTGGTCAAAAACCGCCCTGGGAGCTCGACGACGGTCAGCTCGCATTACTCGCAGTACTCAGGCCACTCGACTCAGCATGCAAGCGATGCACCACTCGAACCGCACTCACAACCATAACGCCGACTCATGCCCGCCCATGCCCTTAATACACCCACTGCGTACTGCGTAAGTATGTCCTATAGACACGACACATTTACTGCCCCTGTATCATTCCACTATACACTGACCCCTTCACTTTTTCGAGCTATATGTAATCTAGCTAATTACAGCTGACCTCAGATTTCTGGCGGTACTGATGCTTGCTGGGGGGCATTCATACGTAGCTTGCACATACCTCACATAATTTTGTATTGATATTTCGACCCTAGTTGATCTTATGAAGAGTATGCCTCGCACTTTATGAACGTCAAAGATCCGAAGGGTCAGAGCTGAGTGATGTTTGCGAGGTTTGTATATTGATATATTTATTTCATTTCATTTCAATCTGACCCACGGCTGCCATTACTGCTACACATGAGCTCCAGAGGAAAGTATCTATTTCTAAAGGAATACAAACTGAAGATGCTATCTCGATATTCCACTCTTCACGTTAGTTGCAAAGATAGAGAAAAATAATGATCATAGTCAAATTGATCCACAAAATGGACATATCCGGAATTGAACCGGACACCTCTCGCAAGTTAGGCAAGTATCCAAACATGCTAAGCGAGCGTGATAAACCAACTACACCATATGCCCTTTTATACAGTATACGACACCTCCTTTAGACACCGATAGTCCTTTAGACACCCCACATTTTCTCTTTCATTTCTTCGTATTTTTGCCTGAAAATTTATCTGTGCATTGCAGTAAGAGTACTCTAACTGTGTATAAATTCTGAAGAAAAAAAAAGTGTTTCCTCATCCTCAAGAGTCAAAAATGTACCGAAATCTGCATTTATCAGGAATGATGCAATCAACATCCGCAATTATTAATTTTGTTAAACCCCCTGTTATTGATATACCTATGTAATAATATGGAGTACAGTGCACACTTAATTTACGCTTTTCAAGCTTGCAAATTGGTGGTCAAAAACATTAATGGTACGCAAAATACTGTACATTGGGTGTCTGAGCGTGACACCTGCAAATCTCGCTGATGTGTCATCATGCACCTCTCCAAAACGCGTCTCTGGTACACACGTTTCAACACATCTTTCTGCACACTTCTCAATTCATTCACCAACTTCTTTTTGTTGCTTCTCTTCCCATCTGCCAGATCTCGTACCAATGACCTTCCACGCTATGTCTCAATCCAGGAAGCGAAGGAAGGAAGCCGTGTTGCAGGACACAAATTTGGAAAGGGCAGTCCAAGCGTATGGTGACCAGCAGGCCAAACCATCCAAGCTGCGGAAAGGACTTCGCAAGATTGCAGCTCATTTTAATGTCAATCACCAGACCCTTGCTAACAGAGTCAATGGCAAGCAATCTATAACAGAGTTCAATGCTACAAAACAAAAGGTTACGGTTGCAGAAGAGAATGTACTGGTAAATCTTATTGTACTTTCTTCTGACCGGAGCTGCCCTTTCTCCCACCTTGATATTGAAAGGCACGCAAACAAGCTGCTTGGAGCTCGCCTTGGGCCTGAATTCGAGCACATTGGTGGAAGATGGGTCTTGAATTTTCTTGAAAGGCATCGTAGTAAGCTTCAGACTTACTGGAGCAAGCCGCTTGACACGCAGCGTGCAAAGAATTTGAATCCACCTTCTGTGACGGGATGGTTCAATCTTATAGACAAAGAAGTTGTTCAGAAGGCTATACTACCAGGGAACATCTATGGCATGGACGAGAGTGGATTTCCTCCCTCAAATCAGGGTGTTGAACGTGTTGTCAGGCGAGCAGGCAACAAGCTGCAACACAAGCAAGGCAGTGCAAACCGTGAAAACGTCACTGTCCTGGTGACAATCTGTGCAGACGGGTCCGTTTTGCGTCCATTGACTGTATTCAAAGCAGAGCATCTGATGTTGAAGTGGACAATGAACAATGTCGCAAACTCAAGGTGACTTTAAGCTCAATTTTGACACGGATAAAATTTCTGACTAGAAATTAGTTTTGCGAGATCTCCGAACGGCTGGACAGACAGTGACATTGCACTTGATTGGCTCAAGAAAGAATTTGAACCACTCACGAGGGAGAAGGCCGCAGGCCTCATCCGTGTCCTCATCCTTGATGGTCATTCTTCGCATTACTCTCTTGCATTCCTAGAGCATGCCATTAAACACAATATTGTCGTCATGGGATACCCACCTCACTGTACCCATGCTCTCCAAGGTCTTGATGTTGTCTGCTTTGCGAAGATGAAGAAAGAGTGGCACAGTGCAATCAATACTTTTGAAGAACGTACCATGCGAGCTGTCAACAAAGAGGACTTCGCTGCAGTGTTTGGAGCCGCTTTTGTACGTGCATTTGTTCCAGAAACTATCTTTGCAGCCTTTCGAGTCACGGGTGTACATCCTTTCAACCGCGACGTAATCTCCGAACAACAGATGAAACCCAGTGAGGTCTCGTCTACGATAAATACATTTCCCTTGCCCCTCCCAAGCCCCGTGTGTCGCGTCATTGCTGTGTTTCATCATCAGCCACGCACGAGCTTTGATTTAGATCCAGATACTCACCTTGCTTATACTGCTCCCACACGTCCCGCAATGCGCACACCATCTCCATCTACATCTACACTTATCCCGGTTGCGGACTCAGAACCCAGTGGACAAGTAGAGAAGCAGAAGCAAGCCAAGCATGGCCTCGAGAGATCAGCAAGCTTGCCGATGGAGACTGTGAGCCTGGAGCGCTTCAATTTGGGGACTTTGACTACATTGACGGAAGTTAGTCGTGTCGAGACAGCAGAGAAACCCTTGCCGTGCACTCCAAACCATACTCCAAAGCGCACAGGTGATGCGAGCATTGACCCCTCGCTATACACTCCATCAAAACATATGCGTCTCATGACAGGTTCACTGGCAATGTCATCTTCCGGCAGTTTTTTGGTCTCGAGTGCGAAGTGTTCATCATCGGACATGATCTGCGCACCTGTTCTTGAACAGCCACCTGATCTTCCAGAACCGGATTGGTCCCTTGTCGAGACACCTGTCAAATCTATCAGCTTGCTATCACGGGAAGAACTCGAAGAAAGAATGGAGTCACTCACCGGAAACCTCAAACTCGCACACAATCATATCCAGGCCATCCGTAGCATTAACGAGGGGGCCAATGCACAGCTTGTCATCCAAGACTTGTATGCCGCAAAATTGAAGACCGCACTGCATGAGAAAGATAAGAAGAAATCCACAGATAAGACAAAAATGTTTGAGGACGGGCACGGAAAGGTATTCACCTCTAATGAAGTTGTCCAGTTCATCTCGGATAGAGAAGCGGCCAAGGTTCAAGAAGGAGATGAAACAGCACAGCGGGCAAAGGACAGGAAGAGCAAGCAGACCGCGAAGGAGACACAGGCAGAGCGATGGGAGGAGATCAAGAGAGATCATGCAGCAGATGTCCAACAATGGGAGACCAATTGCGAGCGATGGGGAGCCGAAGGATTGCACAAGAGAGACTGGGTATCAAAGCCTAAACGGATGAAGAAGCCTGGACTGAAGGAATTTGAGGCGACAGCAATGCCGAGTGCAGTCGAGGAGGGTCAGTCTGACGGAGAGTGCAGTGAGAACGACGACGGCGAGCACTAATTGGCGCGCTTGTGACAGTGTCACAGGGTGTCTAAAGGACCTGTATTCGTGACAAAAGCCTTGTTTTCGTGAAATATTTGTTTTCATTTTTTTCTGTGCACAGAATCTCTTTAAATTTTCATATAATACTCTCAGTATAGTTGGCAATCGTTCTATAAAATTTAATCCATGAAAAGAAACTTTGTGCGGCAAAACGGGCGAAAATACGATTGGGTGTCTAAAGGAGGTGTCGTATACTGTATCTGCTCTGACAATTTTTATTCATCAAGTGTACAGGTGGCGCCAAAAAGTGTTTGCGCACCCCCAAAAAGGGAAGGTGATTCTCATCTGCCTGCGAGACGCGCGCGTCACGCTGTCGCTTGGCTGTTGCGTCCAGTTACACACGCTAAATACATCCACAGAAAACACTTGAGTGCCGGAAAAGTTGTGTTATGCATATAGCAAGAAAACATGTTGTAGATACGAAGGAACTAAGGAGAAAGAGTGCTCAGGATGGCGGATGCGAATCACTTTCCTTTTTTGGGGGTGCGCAAACACTTTTTGGCGCCACCTGTACATTGTACCATGCTTCCTTTAGACACCCAATCGAAAATTTCCTTTTTGTTTTGCAGTACATAGCCCTTTCTTATTAAAGTAAAATGACACAATGAATCTTAGGTATACTAAAGGTACTCCGAATTAATCTACGGATTTTACATAGCGGAAAAATAAAACAAATGATTTACGAAAGCAAGGAACAGACACAGGTCGTTTAGACACCCCATCACAAACATGTGAGTGTTTTCGCTACGGCACGTGTTGGCCAGGTCTTCAGATGTCACAAAAAAACCCGACGAACAATGTCTTTCTCATTGTAAACATTTTCGGCCACTAATCTCTGAGCTTGAAAATCAAAAATGAAGTGTAGACTGTGACCCTAGTTCTCAGTAGTTTTATAAGGAAAAAGGGACCCGAGAAAAAATAGGGACCACAAATCTCAACTCCACGATATTTAAAAAATGCCAAGTTTGGTGCACTTTTGACTCTCAAGGATGGGCAGATCCATTTTTCTTCTCAGGAGATTGTATACAGGTAAAGTATTCATGCCTGAATGTATGTTGAAATTACAGACAAATTCAAGACAAACTACCAAGAAACGAAAGAGAAAGGTGGGGTGTCCGAAGGACCGGTGTCTAAACGAGGCTTAGGATACTGTGTCCTTTAGAGACTAAAGACGACAACGACGGTGTGTAACCCCTCCCGACGCTGGCAATAACATCTTTTATATGTTTGTTTGTGATGTGCTCTAACAAAAGTGCAAGCACTCTAACAAGCTGACACACGACGGATTCATGCGTCTGTCGCTGTGCGAGTCCGACATCGCTGTCCAGAACTTCCTACCGGCACACACCCGACATGCGGAGGGGGTAGCTACACCATTGAATATCATGTCACCCTCGAAAATGCGAACAAGAAAGGGAATACATAATCACGCATCCTCATGAGCGTGTACCCGGACCTGCTCGCGCAGGAGCTGCATCCTACTTACTGACTTAATAATACTTTGGAGAGCTTCTCTTTGTATCTTTATACGGAGGGCCGATATTGCTGAAGCTCGAGTCACTATTACTTCCACAGTCCGAGCCGGAGAACGCGCGCTCATGAACCGAGGTTTCTACTTGTAGTGCTTCGCGATCAAAGGCGCTGTTCTAGGACGATGCCAGAGCTAGAACGGCGGTGCAACAGGTGGACTCTTTCAGCTCGCTTTTCACTATATCCAGCTGTGCAAACCATAATCGCAAGATATTTGAGTTTAACGTCCTCTAAACCCATCCGTTCAAGGGTCTAGCATGAGTTTACAGGACTGTTGTTTCCGCATTTGAGTTGAGTTTCAAGTATGTAACCACATCGCAAGAATTCTTGAAAGCAAGTTCTCCGATAGTTCGAGGAAGAGAAATTTGATTTTTGTTTTTAGTATGCTTTATTGATTGTGAAATTTACACGTTCTCAACTGTAAAAACGAAGTCAGTGGTATGCCATTGACATGAGGAAGAATATGAATCACTTCATCGCCGACTGAAGAGCATCCACGACAATGCCTCAAGTACTTCACTCGTATTGAATGTCGCTCGTGATCTGGAGTTCGAGCTACTACGCGCGCCGGTCTTCGCATTAATTGCACCAGTCTGACGTGCCTCCAAACGGGTAGCTTCAAAAACAAACAAACAAAGGAAAAAAGGAATCAGTCTTCTATATTTCTTCCAGGCCGAAACCACAGGAAGGCCAGGACAAATGATATACAATCGTCAGACGCTACCCACCCGCTTCACGCCGTGCGGCCAGCTGCAGCTCCATCTGCTCGAACGCGCTCAGCACCGCGTCCTTCTTGCGGTCCTTCTCCACCCTGATCTCCGCGGGCCACGCGGCCTCGGGGACGTGGGCGCCCGCGAGCGCGACGCGCAGCTCTGCGACGGCGGCGTCGTGCGCCGCGAGAGACTCCGCGTACAGGTCGTGCACGCACACGGCGCAGCCGGACATGCAGCACTCTGAAGCGCCCAACGAGCGTAAGTAATGTATTCAGCAAAATCAATTTTAACACGAGAGGAAGGACGCACCGTCCGGCTGCGGCGGCTGCGGCTCCTCGGGTAGCACGAAGCCCGCAAACATGCGCGGCGCCACTCTCACTTTCCGCGCGGCCGGCGCGGCCTCCTCCGGTGTGCCCGCGTCGCGCGGCGCGTACGCCTCGATGTCCCGGCGGTACTCCTCCTTCCCGCGCAGAGAGCGCTCCAGGCGCTCATAGCGGCTCGACAGGTTTTGGCCGCCACGTGCGGGGTGCTTCAGCCGAGCAAGGCGCTCGCCCGCCTGTGTGTCGTCATCGTCGTGCGCCGGGTCGTCGTGCAGACCTTGCACTGGACTAGGTCCTTGGCTCGAGAACAGCCGCGTCTGGCGGGGAATGGGGTGCGGGCGCGTCGAGAGAGGCGTTCTACGGGTTAGGCTGGTGCATAGACTGCTGCGAGCGGTGTGGTACATGCATCCGTACGTGGTGGTTTGGTGAGAGAATAAAAAGAGCAGAAAGCTGACGAGTCCGATCAGACGCCGATCCTTGCTGACGTCACCGAGCGTCACAAGTCATATGGAATGCTATTCAAAGCAATGCAACGGGTATATGGAAAAACAATAACTAGTTTTCGAAGTTACTTGAACTTTATCGTACAACACAATCGAGAGGTTTATCCAAATCACAGCTCTCGAGAAGATGGTAGGCTATGTGATTTTATGAGGGAAATGGGAACAGGCAAGACGAGAGATAAGGATCGTGGACAGGCGAGCGAAGTGTACGGTCGATGAAGAGATTGCACAGATTGAAAGGAAAAATGGGGAATATTGCGAATCGCGAGGATGCGTGTGGGTGTGGATGCCGGGTAGGCGGAGTAGCGGAGAAAAAAGGAAAGAAAAAAAAGGAAGGGTATCAAATCACAGCTTGAGCTCGTCCGTGCCGGGCGGGTGCCCGTCGACGTCGACATGCCCCTTTTCGTCCATGAACGCATGCGCCGACGACGCCTCAATACCGCGCGCCACGTTGTCCTCTTCCTCTGTGCGCGCGAGCCCCAGCGCATCCTGCGGAATCCACACCGGCCGCAGCGACTCCACGCTCGCGGGGTGGTAGAAGTCCTCCGGCCCCTCCCCGTTCGCGTCCTCTGCAGTGTCCACGAGCCCCGTGCGCTCACTCTTCTCAAGGTCCACGTCTCCCTCGCCCTCGAGTGACACCTTCGCGCTCGAGCTTGCCACGGGCTTACGCTGGGAGTACGAGCTGTGCGCCGAGTCCACACGTGTGCGCGGAGAGGCCGAGGCGCCGCTCGAGCGGCCGGCTGCCGGCGCGTCCTCCGTGCGCAGAGCGATCCCGTGCGCCTTGTCCGCCAATGAGAGCGGGAGGTACTGCAGAATCGGGTCGTACGAGTTGTTGATTACCATGTGGAAGATCGCCGTCGCGACGATGAGGATGACCATGAGAATGCCTTCGGGCAGCGCGCCCGCCTTCGAGTTCTCATCGCGCGCGAGGAAAAAGAGCGCCGCAAGGCAGATCTGCTGGATGTACATTCCGACGAAGACGTGCTGGATAGCCTTCGGGAAGAAGAGCCCGCCCGTGTCGCCGGCCGCAGGCTGATCGAACTGGTAGAGGAAGAGATACTTGTACAGCAGATAGAAGAGGAGGAACGTGAAGAACGCGAGCCCGTTTATGATCGGCGAGATGACGGAATATGTAATAGCTGAAGGGGGAGTCAGAAAATCCTGATGTACATAGAATGGAGAGACTCACTAATGACGGTGATAAGCGTAGTCGCAGGGAAGAGTGTGCCCCACGAAACATTGCGCAGCGTGTACTTTATACTATACACTGATCGCGGCGTGCTTCCCATGAGGAAGAGCTTCACATAATAGATAATAAGAGGGATAATCTGCAGGAAGCCCGCCGCGGCTCCGGAAAGACCCTGGAGGACGACGTAGCTAACAGGAAAGAATTAGTACGCGTAAGAAAAGAAAGAACTAACGATACACTTACGTCAAGAAGAAGTTCGACGCCTGCGGGAGGTTCGACGCGAGTAGGCTCGGGATCTCGGTGGGGTCAGAGACAAGGCCGGGGAGCGCCGCGATGATGCCCGAAGCGAGCGTCACAATCAGGAACGAGTGGATGATCTGGAAGATGAAGTAGCGCGTCATGAGGCTGAGTTCAACGCCGGTGCGGCGCGGGATGCCCTCGAACTTCGCGAGCAGACGCAGGACGATCGGGAGCAACATCATGAGCACGGAAAGGAGGACTGGCGGCAGGATACCCTGGATGATACCGATTACGATGGGTGGGAGCGTGCAGATCCACGCGAGCCAGCTGTACGTGGTGCACAGTGTCGCGACGTTCGAGACGGCACCGACAAACGCGACTGCGATTAAATCTCAGTTTCAATGCGAAGAAAAAATGTCCATAGAGCACTTACCGGGGAACGCCCAGAGGATGATAAGGCCCGCCGTCGCCGCGTAGCTCACGAGGAGGCGCACCTTCTTCTCGTACGGGTTCAGCCCGAGGTTGCCCCAGATGACATCCCCGGGCGCGACGTTAATGTGCTTCTCGGACATGCAGTACGGCGCGTGATGCGTGAGCACCTGCGCCGCCATATGCGCTGCTGCCTGATTGTGGAACAACACGAACGCGCTGTTCAGCGGCGGGTACGTCTCCGTGCCCAATTCCGTATCACCGTCGGTATTGGGGCTGGAGCGTTGCTCGTCAGGCTTCGACGAGAAGCTCCCGCTGCGTTTACCGCCGCGCGTGACGAGCCCGGCAACGCCGTGAAGCTTTCCGCGCCCGGGCGAGCGCGCGCCACGCTCGCCCAGGTCTGTCTCGCGCCTGAGGACGGCGCGGCCCTCACGGAGCCCGTTGTTCGTTTCCGTAATCTCGTCGCGCGCCCACATGATGCTGTCGACCTTCTTCCCCACGAGTGGAAGCGCGAACGGTAGGGGGCCGATGGGGAGTCGGTGAGTCGGGCGGTCCTTCTCCGGCACGAGTGCTGCCGCGGTACCACGTTCCGGGTCATTCGGCCCCGCCTTCGCGTCGCCTGCCGCGCCGGCCTTGGCCTGCTTCGCGTGGGCGGCCGTCGCGGCCTTCAGGAGTGACGTCTCCGCAGACTCGAGCTTACTGCACGCCGCGAGGCGGCGGTCGTACAGCGCTGGCAGATCCTTGAGGTCGCGGTTGAGCCAAACCTTCTTCACGCCGCCCGGGAGATGTGAGTATATCTTCGCGAGCGCGCTTTCGCTGAGGAACTTCCTCGGGACGCCCGTGACGAGGATCGTGTTCGCCTGCGCGGTCGAGGCGTACGCGGGGTCGATGAGGAACTGCTGGCGTTGCATGACGAAGTTCGCCATCTCCTTTCTTATGTTGTACCAAATCCATGCTGCGAGAAGAGATTGGCGATTCATTCATTATAGTTCATATTAAATCAGATCAACGAAAGGCACCTGTGAAGACCCATGTCAAGACGATATGCGCCGCGTAGCGCGGCTGGTCGTCCTTCCCGATGTTACCGAACGTAAATTTATCGAGTCCTGACTTTCCGGAATCCGTGTTGACCGAAGTCACGGGCATGAGGACAGCCCACGACACGAGCCATATGGGCAGCAAAATTATGACCATCATGCGGAGGAAGCGCACGAAGAAGTACGCGTCCATGCCATTCTGCGCAATAATATTTCGGTAGTCCGCTCTCCAGACGGCGAGGGGCCATCCCAACAATTGCTTGGCAAGCGGCGGGGAACGTTTGCTGACAAAGAAAACGGGCGTCTAGGGAGCGTTTCGAGAGTAAAGTAGCATATATGCTCACCTTTCTGGGGGGATATAGGTCCGCGGCTCATAGATTGCTTTGAACCGTCTGCGCAGGAGGGTGAATGCGAGAAGTTCGACGCCGAAGACTGCAGCGTTTATCCATAAGGATGTCTCGAAGGTCTTCGTCGAGGCCGTCTTCGCGCTGTCCGCGCTTGACCTGGAGAAAATGTCAGAAAAACGGGAAGTGAGAACGACGGAGCGACGCACATGGTGAGGGGAGAGATGAGGGGAAGATGGAGGGAGAAATTGTGGGGGGCTGCAGAGACATGAAAACGCGGCTAGTACTTATAGTTTGCTAACGGAAGGAGGAATGCAAAAGTAAGGACCCCGAAATAGCCTATTTACCCGAAACACTGATTATTTGTTCTCACGAATACAATAGACGAGTTCCACGAATAGATTACAAATTATCGGCTGACAATGATAAGTGACGTCGAGATCTACAACGCCCCGCCCTGTGCTGTGCTGTGCTCTGTCTGTCTCAAATACTCCACGACCCGCCGCCACCGCTATCGTGAGCTCAGACGACCCAATAATGTTCCTAAATGATAACTTTATTCGGTTTATCTATCAGCTAGAACACCCAACTAAGGAATCATCCGCTTAGTTTTCTCGCTTCCATCTGTTAGTCTGCGAGTATCTTACTGGAAGACTTCTCTCCGATCCAGAACGCATGAAGAACTGAAGATCAAGAGTCGACTTGGGAACTTCTATTCGTCTGGATTCTCTTTCAATTCTAAATCAATTTCGGACATAGTAACTTGCGTGTGCAGCATGCCTTCGAAGGCCGGCTTGGAGTAAAGGACAGCACCAGCCTTTCACGACTTTACGGCTCTGAAAATACCTAAACTCTCAAGGGAACACACGCTGGCTGATAATCCATCTATTGGGTCATCTATTCCATCACCGTACTGGCCGTGGCAGCGCTTTCGATCGTTGCGGAGCATCGAACATTTGCGATTGTCGGTCCGCTCCGGGATTTTTATATGACCGTGTCTTCCGTTCAGTCAAGTTGGCACGTTCCACTCCACCCGCCTTGTTCGTGCCTGCAGGATCTTATTTTAAAGACTCTAAAAGCATTCAGATATTCACCGCACGGCTGTACAGACTTTCCGATTGTTGTGGCTGGTGCCTTCTTGATAGATAAGAAGACTCTAAAGGATCAGTGCGCCTCTAATCAAACTTAAGCTCACCCTTTGCATTTCTGAAACGCGCACTTCCTCCATCCTGTCGGTATATCAAGAAGCCTCAGAGTGGAGTTCAATTATTTACAGGTACGCGCTGCGCGTTCTTTAAAAGCTTTGTAGAGATGCTGCCACGGGATTTATCTTGATATAAGAATGTGTATAGATTTATGGCAAGGATAAGTTGTTGTTCTTTTTCTAAAATAAAATAAAACAGACACTGGCTCGGGACCTCCGTCAGGCCCTTCGTCGTCTTCATACCTTGACATTCATCCAGTGTTCCATTTAGTCTCAAACCCTTTTTCTGGATCTGTCGTTCCCTGAAAGCTGAATCACTACAGCCACAACGGTTTCCAATGCAACTGTGCATATAGCTATTTCTGTCATTCAATCTCGGGCCTCTGGCCCGCTGTGTAAATCAGGATGCGCTACCCAGTTTGAAAAAAAAGGCGCATATACGTGTATTTTTCCTCAGGTGGATGATGGTGCTTCAGTGTGTATGGGACCGAGTACAGGCCTGGCTTTGACGATGCGTGGGTTCTTATTTCGTTCGTGTGTGATGCGGTTAATGTACAGGTGCTGTCAGGTACATCTCGTGGATTGCAGACGTCAGCGTCGCGTTGCAGCTCAACGAGCAGGCATGGCCGCAGACCCCAGAGCTGGGATATTGGGCCGCGTCCCGTCTCGCAAGATACGTTCTCCGCTGCACTGCAGAGCCGCTCGACACTCGTCCTCGAGCCTGTTTTTCGGGAACGCCTGCCCGTGGTTGTCCCACCAGGTCGTCAGGTTCGAGTTCGTATATGCCTCGCCATATCTGCAAGGTCAAATCAGCACTTCAGCAGGATAGGAAAGAGACGTCACGCATCGCTCAATGTCGGCATGGACGTGGGGAAGCTCAGCGCGGCGAGATCGATTTGGTTGAAGGCCTCGGACATGCCCAGGTTCATAACGATGTACTGCATTCATTCGACGAAGCGCTGGTGGTTAGAAGTTGGTCCGTAGATACGACAGGCGGGCCTGAGGATGTACCAAGGCCTCCCCATTTCTCCTTTTTACATTGGCTTCGGACTTTCATCCGCTTTTTTTGTTTTGTTTGGCTTGGTACCTCGTCGATCGTTAGCTCTTATTGTTCAGATAATCGTAGGACATCTGTAATGGTAATAGTATACGTACCTACCCATGCTCTAATGAAATGCGACTTGAACATTCTTTATTGCTAGGCCGTGTCACCAAATGATTTTTTTTTTCAACGAAGTACATTCGAGAATCACGATTGGGAAAGAAATCGCAAAGCGATAGATGCATGGACAGATTGTCGCAACTTACGCATGCACATGGGTGTCTGAACGTTTCATCCGCTCATATTCATCAATAAGACGCTGCAGGCACAGTGACATGGACTACTACTTGAATACCACTTTGTATATCTCGAGAGTATTCATGCCGCCTGTTTCTGAGCCCTGGCAGCCGCAAATCTGTTCTGGAACACGTTCTTTATGTATCCCTGGGAAAGTATCATTAAACGGGTCGATGAAGCTCCTTCGCTGGCTGCTCACCTCGTCGAACGTGGACTTGAAGCTCTCCCTCGCTTTGATTGCATCGAAATACTTCCTTAGCTTGTCGAAGCGCGCGCTCTGGTAGATCTCGTACACCTTCTTCCCTTCGCCTTCCTTGTACGTGCCGATGTCGTTCCTCAAGGTCACCTCAAAGCGCCCGAGGAAAGGCGCGATGGCGGCGTCCGCGATCGTGAACTCGTCCGACACCGCATATGTCTTGTCAGCGGGGAGCAGCTTCTGTATCTCCTCGAAGCCCGTCAGCGCACCATCCGCGTCCTCGCCACGAATGACAAAGCTCATCCAGCCGGGCGTGAACTTCGTGCCGACTGCGTCGATGAAGAAACGCGCCTTGGCACGCAGGACAGGGTCCTTCGGGAGGAGTGTAGATTCAGGAAATAGATCTGCAAAGAATTCCAGGAGGACGAGCGACTCAGCGATCTTGGTGGAGTCGGGGGAGGGCTGGTCAGGGGGCACCTGCGGCCCACCGTACGCAATGGCCGGTACCTTAGCGGTTTGGCACGGTTTCGGAATCAAATTTCCCTTTGAGTAGAAGTAATGCACACACCTTACTGGCAGGATTGACCTTCGGTGCATACCAGACTGGCTTGTTTTTCAAGTCGATTTCATACTTAGTTACGTTGGCGCCAGCCTCTGCGAGGGCCAGCTCTGCCTGTGCCGCCAGAGATCAGGAGATCCCTCTTGATAATAACGGACATTTCCACAACTAACCCTTTGCGCATAGGGGCAGACCTGTTTGCAATCAAATAAGAAAGACGAAAAGCTTCAGAATGTCTATCATCACCCACTTTGGCAGTATAAAGGGTGATTTGTTCAACCATGACTCAAATCCAGGTTATGATGTTAGTTCGGATAACGGGGCTTTTGGAACTTGTGAACTAAGTTCATGTGTTTCGCCAGGTACTTATACTCAGTTGTTGTGTTCCCATAGTATTGCTCAGCCGCTGACGTAGAAAGAAAAGAATGTGTCAGATGATTCAGTAGAAGAGCTTGATGGTGCAATACCTACCGTAAGCAAGATAACGCATGAATATCAGTCTGAGCTTGACGCCACGATTAGCGTCTTTTCTTGGTCAATAGAAAGTCAAAGCGCTGAAATATCTGGAAGTTTTTACGTGTAATAATTATTAACTAGTAGCCCGTCGTTTGCAGTGCGCATCCTCCGAAAGCATTTTCTATTCTATTGAGCTGTTAAGCATCAGCATGCGTAGGCAAATAAGTATTCTTCAAACAAGGATTCTTATTTTCTTTTTACAACATAATCTAACATTGACAACGATAAATAGATACTTTTATTCAAGAATTCCATCAGCCGCATCACATCTACGAAATCGCAGCGCCATTCGTTAACACCTTATCCGCTGGTTTTTGCTTCACTTCGGATACCTGCCCATTGATAATGATATCTTCGTCCACCATCGCATCCACGGGGTGCGGTGGGACAAATGAACGTGTCTGGATCTCGCACTGTTCCTGGAGCTCTTGTGGCCCACATGCCGCAGCAACGAATCCGAGGAACGGCGGCGAAGGGTTCAATGGTCGCGAACAGAACTCAGGATGAGCTTGCAGACCGACGAAATACGGATGATCTACAGTATCCATTTCAGGTTAGAATTCGTTTATATAGAAAGAAAAGACGAATATCTTTAGTAAAATGCATCGCACCATTCAGCTCCATCACCTGCATGCGCTCGCCCTTCTCGTCCTTTCCGACGAAATGTAGACCGCTCTCCTCGAGGCGTTCAACATATCTTGGCGTGACTTCATACCGGTGGCGATGACGTTCCCAAATCTTTGGTGCGCCACCGTAAAGCTGGCAAATTTTTGAAGACCCAGCGCTCGCCTCTGTGAACACTGTCGGACGCAGGCCCAGGCGCATAGTCCCACCCAAATGGGTGCGAGAGCCCTCTGGCATGAAAGTCACGACGGAGTCGTCGTTTTCGCCCGAGAACTCGCCTGAGTTCGCTTCTGCGAAGATTGCGGTGATTGAATGATTTCCAACAATTGAGAGAAGAGATGAGACTGACTGGCGATACCGCAGACGTTACGAGCCCACTCGATCACTGCAACTTGGAAGCCAAGACAAATGCCGAGGTAAGGTATCTTCTGTTCGCGCGCCCATTTAACGGCTTGCAGCATGCCCTCCGTGCCACGCTGTCCGAAACCGCCAGGGACGAGGATGCCGCTAGTTTCCTAAATGTTCACACAATTGTACAAGAAGGGAGAGATATTACTGACTTAGCACCAACGACAGCTCTCCAAGCATCATGGTAGTTGACCGGGTGCGACTCTTGGGTATCGGGCTCAAGATCCGAGGATTCTACCCACTGAAAATTTGTTAGAATGTTTCTCATCGAGCAGGAACCCCGTCAAGTACCTTAATCTCCAGCTTTCTATTGCACCGGAAAGCGGCATGTTCCAGCGCTTTAATGACAGACATGTATGAATCCTTGAGCACGGTGTATTTTCCGACCAGTGTAATTGTAACTGAGTCGAACAAACGCTCTTGACTGTTAAACGATAAGTCAGAACGCTGCGCTAATATTTATGAAATTATATCTAACAAACCCGCGTGTCAGCTCTTTCCACCGCTTGCTCAGGCTGAGACCTCTCTCGAGCATCGCCTTCGGTAGCTCGTCGCGAGTGGGAAGCTCTAAGCGCTTCTGGAGGAAATTGACAATTCCCTGGGACTCGAGCAAGAGCGGGACATGATAGAGAGATGATACATCATGCACGCCAACGACCTGATTTTCTCCGACGTGACAGAACATTGAAATCTTCTGCTTCGTTGCTTGCTGCAGGGGATTGGGCACGAGCAGACGACATGCGATCTTAGTTTCATTGGATGGTCAATAAAAGGCGGACAAGTGCCGAACCGGTGAGATGCGTACTAGATCAGGAAGCAATCCGAGCCCGCGCAGCTGATGCACAGTCGTCTGTGTCGGCTTAGTCTTCTGCTCACCATGCATATCGGGGACCATGGACACATGAATGAGTGCAAAATTAGTGTGACCAACGCGGAATTGAAATTGTCGCATGGCCTCGATGAATGGAGCAGATTCGATGTCACCGACAGTACCTCCAAGCTGAGTAGATAAGTTCATACTCGACTCGCGATAGACGTAAAGCGTACTTCAATAATGCAAACATCCGGCTGCTCCCCAGTATTGTCAACAGGTATTTTCGAGACACGCTCAATCCAGTCTTGAATTGCATTTGTGATGTGCGGGACAATCTGCACAGTCTTTCCAAGATAATCGCCTTTTCTCTGCAGACACTATGAGACGCCGAACGCACTTTTTAAATATACGTTACACACACACCTCTCGTTCAATAACCTCGCGGTAGATCTTCCCGGTCGTAATGTTGTTGTCACGCGACAATGTTACATCAAGATATCTTTCATAATTTCCAAGATCAAGGTCCACCTCGCCACCGTCGTTCAGGACGTAGACCTCGCCTGCATGTCGTAAATGAGCCATACACGCTATATGCGCACAAGGACGCGTCTTCATTCACCGTGTTCTGTCGGCGCCATGGTTCCTGCATCTATGTTCATGTAAGGGTCTATCTTAATCGCGGTAACTTTCAAACCGGCCATCTTGAGGAGGAGACCCGTCGAGGAGGCTGCCAGTCCATTCTCATATACAGCTCATTCGATGAGATATATGCATTGGCGTACCGATAACGCCCTTCCCAATGCCACTGATGACACCCCCAGAGACAATGATGTACTTGGTCATCGTGCTAGGCAAGAAGGGATCGCAGTCGTCGAAGGTCAGGTCAAAATTTTGATGATTTTCGAAGACTTCTGAATCGGTACGCGAACGTCACGTCACAAACGCGTGAATGATTGACACGTGACTTTAAGCCGTCTGACAAGATGTGCAAAGCTACCGGCCTCAAATTACTTAGTCTCCGTGTTGACACCGGTCCGGAAGTTTCACTCGGTGATGACTGCAATCTGGGATTCCCTCACTTCCCTCTGCAATGCATTCTCCTGGACGCCTTACCTCTCCAGTGAATTGGGTTCGCGAGTGCCGCGCCGAGTGAAACTACCAGATGTCCTCACCGCTTTACCAGATGCATCCAGCAAGTTCAGAGTCAATGCTCTATGCAAGGAGGTGTCCAACGCGTCAGATGTTTGGGTCTATGGTGAGCTCGGACTTCTGAGCCCGGAACTGTTGAGTGCGGACACACAGTCGATTGCAAACCCGGAGGCGCCCGCGTTATTCGAGGAATTGCACACCGAAGGGACCCGGACTCTCGATCATGGGGATCAGAAATTGGATATGAAGGCGGGTCTACT